>JAPZAG010001143.1:0-39402 GCA_027475135.1 Bactrocera correcta | reverse complement strand
CCATGGCTTTATTCCAACTTCAGTTCGTTAAAGAAGGTTTATTAACTTAAATATGTTAAACTAATGAGTTGAAGCATTTCGATATCGCTTGCTAAATGTGCATATATAACAAAATCGTCTTTATACCTAAATATAAGATTACGGAATTCTTCTGAATGCACTGCCGTTATGCCGCCATGGCTTTATGCCAACTTCAGTTCGTTAAAGAAGGTTTATTATCTTAAATATGTTAAACTAATGAATTGAAGCATTTCGATATCGCTTGCTAAATGTGTATATACAACAAAATCGACTTTATACCAAAATATAAGATAACGGAATTCTTTTAAATGCACTGCCGTTATGCCGTTAAGGCTTAATGTAGAATTCAGTAAGATAGAGAGGGTTTATTAACTTGAATATGTTAAACTAATGATTTGAAGCATTTCGATATCGATTGCTTAATATGTAAATACAAGAAAATCGACTTTATACCTAAATATAAGATTACGGAATTCTTCGAAATACACTGCCGTTATGCCGCCATGGCTCTATGTTAACTTCAGTGCGTTAAAGAAGCTTTATTAGCTTAAATATATTAAACTAATGATTTGAAGCATTTTGATATAGATTGCTAAATGAGTATATACAAGAGAGCTGACTTAATACCTAAATATAAGATTACGGAATTCATCAAAATACACTCCCTTTATGCCGTTATGGCTTTATATCAACTTCAATACGTTAAAGAAGGTTAATTAACTTAAATATGATAAACTTATGATTTGAAGCATTTCGATATCGCCTGCTAAATGTGTATATACAAGAAAATCGACTTTATACCTAAATATAAGATAACGGAATTCTTCTACATGCACTGCCGTTATGCCGCCATGGCTTCATTCCAACTTCAGTTCGTTAAAGAAGGTTTATTAACTTAAATATGTTAAAGTAATGATTTGAAGCATTTCGATATGGCTTGCTAAATGTGTATATATAACAAAATCGACTTAATACCTAAATATAAGATTACGGAATTCTTTTAAATGCACTGCCGTTATGCCGTTAAGGCTTAATGTAGAATTCAGTAAGATAGAGAGGGTTTATTAACTTGAATATGTTAAACTAATGATTTGAAGCATTTCGATATCGATTGCTTAATATGTAAATACAAGAAAATCGACTTTATACCTAAATAGAAGATTACGGAATTCTTCTAAATGCACTGCCGTAATACCGCCGTGGCTATATGCCAAATTCAGATCGTTAAAGAAGGTTTATTAACTTAAATATGTTAAGCTAATGAGTCGAAGCAACTCGATATCGATTGCTAAATGTGTATATACAACAAAATCGACTTTATACCTAAATATTAGATTACGGATTTCTTCCAAATGCACTGCCGTTATACCGTTATGGCTTTATGTAAACTTAAGTAAGATAAAGAAAGTTAATTAACTTAAATATGTTAAACTAATGATTTGAAGCCTTTCGATATCGATTGCTAAATGCGTATATACAACGGAATCGAATTTATACCTAAATATAAGATTACGGAATTCTTCTAAATGCACTGTCGTTAGGCCGCCATGGCTTTATATCACCTTCATTACGTTAAAAAGGGTTAATTATTTTAAATATGGTAAACTAATGATTTGAAGAATTTCGATATCGATTGCTAAATGCGTATATAAAACAAATGCGGCTTATATCTAAATATAAGATTACGGAATTCTTCGAAATACACTGCCGTTATGCCGTTACGGCTTTATATAAATTTCAGTACGTTAAAGAAGGTTAATTTACTTAAATATGCTAAACGAATGATTTGAAGCATTTCGATATTGATTGCTAAATGTGTATGTACAAGAAAATCGATTTTATACCTAAACAAAAGATTACGGAATTCACCCAAACATACTGCCGTTATGCCGTTATGGCTTTATGTAAACTTCAGTAAGATAGAGGGGTTAATTAACCTAAATATGCTAAACCAGTTATATGAAGCATTTCGATATCGATTGCTAAATGCCTATATACAACAAAATCGAACTTATACCTAAATATAAGATTACGGAATTTTTCTAAATACACTGTCGTTATGCCGCCATGGCTTTATATCACCTTCATTACGTTAAAGAAGGTTAATTAACTTAAATATGTTAAACTAATGATTTGAAGATTTTCGATATCGCTTGCTAAATGTGTATATACAACAAAATCGACTTTATACGTGAATATAAGATTACGGAATTCTGCCACATAGACTGCCGTTTTGACGTTATGGCTTTATGTGAACTTCAGTAAGATAAAGAAGGTTAGTTAACTTAAATATGCTAAACCAGTTATGTGAAGCATTTTGATATCGATTGCAAAATGTGTATATACAAGAAAATCGACTTTATACCTAAATATAAGATTACGGAATTCTTCCACATGTACTGTCGTTATGCCGCCATGGCTTTATATCACCTTCAATACGTTAAAGAAGGTTAATTATTTTAAATATGTTAAACTAATGGTTTGAAGCATTTCGATATCGATTGCTAAATGTGTAAATACAAGAAAATCGACTTTAAAGAAGGTTTATTAACTTTAATATGTTAAACCAGTTATTTGAAGCATTTCGATATCGATTGCTTAATGCATATATACAAGAAAACGGACTTTATACCTAAATATAAGACTACGGAATTCTTCCAAATGTTCTGTCGTTATGCCGCCATGACTTTATATCAACTTCAATGCGTTAATGAAGGTTAATTAACTTAAATTTGGTAATCTAATGATTTGAAGCATTTCGATATCTCTTGCTAAATGTGTATATAAAAGAAAATCGAATTTATATCTAAACATAAGATTACGAAATTCTTCTAAATGCACTGCCGTTATGCCGCCATGGCTTTATGCACACTTCAGTTCGTTAGAGAAGGTTTATTAACTTAAATATGTTAAACTAATGAGTTGAAGCATCTCGATATCGATTGCGGAATATATACATACAAGAAAATCGACTTTATACCTAAATATAAGATTTTGGAATTCTTCCAAATGCACTGCCGTTATACCGTTATGGCTTTATGTAAACTTCAGTAAGATAAATAAGGTTAATTAACTTAAATATGATAAACTGATGATTTGAAGCATTTCGTTATCGATTGCTAAATGTGTATTTACAAGAAAATCGACTTTATTCCTAAATATAAGATAACGGAATTCTTCTGCATGCACTCCCGTTATGCCGTCATGGCTTTATGCCAACTTCCGTTCGTTAAAGAAGGTTTATTAACTTAAATATGTTGAACCAATGATTTGAAGCATTTCGATATCGATTGCTAAATGTGTATATACAAGAAAATCGACATTATTCCTAGATATAAGATTACGGAATTCTTCCAAATGCACTGCCGTTATACCGTTATGGATTTATGTTCAGTTCGTTAAAGAAGATTAATTAACTTAAATATGTTAAACTAATGATTTGAAGCATTTCGATATCGATTGCTAAATGTGTATATATAAGAAAATCGACTTTATACATAAATATAAGATTACGGAATTTGTATAAATGCACTGCCGTTATGCCGCCAAGGTTTTAAGCCAACTTCCGTTAATTAAAGAAGGTTTATTAACTTAAATATGTTAAACTAATGATTTGAAGCATTTCGATATCGATTGCTAAATGTGTATATACAAGAAAATCGACTTTATACCTAAATATAAGATAACGGAATTCTTCTAAATGCACTGCCGTTATCCCGTTAGGGATTTATGTTCAGCTCGTTAAAGGAGGTTTATTAACTTAAATATGTTAAACCAGTTATTTGAAGCATATCGATATCGATTGCTTAATGCATATATACAAGAAAATCGACTTTATACCTAAATATAAGACTACGGAATTCTTCCAAATGTACTGTCGTTATGCCGCCATGGCTTTACATCAACTTCAATACGTTAAAGAAGGTTAATTAACTTAAATTTGGTAAACTAATGATTTGAAGCATTTCGATATCGATTGCTTAATGCATATATACAAGAAAATCGACTTCATAACTAAATATAAGACTACGGAATTCTTCCAAATGTACTGTCGTTATGCCGCCATGGCTTTATATCACCTACATTACGTTAAAGAAGGTTAATTAACTTAAATTTGGTAAACTAATGATTTAAAGCATTTCGATATCGCTTGCTAAATGTGTATATAAAAGAAAATCGAATTTATATCTAAACATAAGATTACGGAATACTTCCAAATGTACTGTCGTTATGGATCCATGGCTTTATATCACCTTCATTACGTTAAAGAAGGCTAATTAATTTAAAATATGTTAAACTAATGCTTTGAAACATCTCGATATTGATTCCTAAATGTGTATATACAAGACAATCGACTTTATACCTAAATATAAGCTAACGGAATTCTTCTACATGCACTGCCGTTACGCCGCCATGGCTTTATGCACACTTCAGTTCGTTAAAGAAGGTTTATTAACTTAAATATGTTAAACTAATGAGTTAAAGCATCTCGCTATCGATTGCGGAATATATATATCCAAGAAAATCGACTTTATACCTAAATATAAGATTTTGGAATTCTTCCAAATGCACTGCCGTTATACCGTTATGGCTTTATGTAAACTTCAGTAAGATAAATAAGGTTAATTAACTTAAATATGATAAACTGATGATTTGAAGCATTTCGTTATCGATTGCTAAATGTGTATTTACAAGAAAATCGACTTTATTCCTAAATATAAGATAACGGAATTCTTCTGCATGCACTCCCGTTATGCCGTCATGGCTTTATGCCAACTTCCGTTCGTTAAAGAAGGTTTATTAACTTAAATATGTTAAACCAATGATTTGAAGCATTTCGATATCGATTGCTAAATGTGTATATACAAGAAAATCGACATTATTCCTAGATATAAGATTACGGAATTCTTCCAAATGCACTGCCGTTATACCGTTATGGCTTTATGTAAACTTTAGTAAGAAAAAGAAGGATAATTAACTTAAATATGTTAAACTAATGATTTGAAGCATATCGATATCGATTGCTAAATGTGTATATGCAAGAAAATCGACTTTATACCTAAATATGAGATTACGGAATTCTTCTAAATGCACTGCCGTTATGCCGCCATGGCTTTACGCCAACTTCCGTTCGCTAAAGAAGATTAATTAACTTAAATATGTTAAACTAATGATTTGAAGCATTTCGATATCGATTGCTAAATGTGTATATACAAGAAAATCGACATTATTCCTACATATAAGATAACGGAATTCTTCTACATGCACTGCCGTTATGCCGTCTTGGCTTTATGCCAACTTCCGTTCGTTAAAGAAGGTTTATTAACTTAAATATGTTAAACCAATGATTTGAAGCATTTCGATATCGATTGCTAAATGTGTATATACAAGAAAATCGACATTATTTCTACATATAAGATTACGGAATTTTTCCCAAATGCACTGCCGTTATACCGTTATGGCTTTATGTAAACTTCAGTAAGAAAAAGAAGGATAATTAACTTAAATATGTTAAACTAATGATTTGAAGCATATCGATATCGATTGCTAAATGTGTATATGCAAGAAAATCGACTTTATACCTAAATATGAGATTACGGAATTCTTCTAAATGCACTGCCGTTATGCCGCCATGGCTTTACGCCAACTTCCGTTCGCTAAAGAAGATTAATTAACTTAAATATGTTAAACTAATGATTTGAAGCATTTCGATATCGATTGCTAAATGTGTATATATAAGAAAATCGACTTTATACATAAATATAAGATTACGGAATTTGTATTAATGCACTCCGTTATGCCGCCAAGGTTTTAGGCCAACTTCCGTTCGTTAAAGAAGGTTTATTAACTTAAATATGTTAAACTAATGATTTGAAGCATCTCGATATTGATTGCTAAATGTGTATATACAAGACAATCGACTTTATACCTAAATATAAGCTAACGGAATTCTTCTACATGCACTGCCGTTACGCCGCCATGGCTTTATGCACACTTCAGTTCGTTAAAAAAGGTTTATTAACTTAAATATGTTAAACTAATGAGTTAAAGCATCTCGCTATCGATTGCGAAATATATATATACAAGAAAATCGACTTTATACCTAAATATAAGATAACGGAATTCTTCTACATGCACTGCCATTATGCCGTCATGGTTTTATGCCAACTTCCGTTCGTTAAAGAAGGTGTATTAAATTAAATATGTTAAACTAATGATTTGAAGCATTTCGATATCGATTGCTAAATGTGTATATACAAGAAAATCGACTTTATACCTAAATATAAGATAACGGAATTCTTCTAAATGCACTGCCGTTATGGCTTTATGTTAACTTCAGTTCGTTAAAGAAGGTTTATTAACTTAAATATGTTGAACCAGTTATTTGAAGCATTTCGATATCGATTGCTTAATGCGTATATACAACAAAATCGACTTTATACCTAAATGTAAGATTACGGAATTCTTCTTAATGCACTGCCGTTATGACGCCATTGCTTTATGCCAACTTCAGTTCGTTAAAGAAGGTTTATGAACTTAGTTTTTTTAAACTAATGATTAGGAGCATTTCGATATCGATTGCTTTATGTATATATACAAGAAAATCTTCTTTATACCTAAATATAAGATTACGGAATTCTTCTACATACACTGCCGTTATGCCGACATGGCTTTATGTTAACTTCAGTGCGTTAAAGAAGCTTTATTAACTTAAATATATTAAACTAATGATTTGAAGCATTTCGATATAGATTGCTAAATGAGTATAGACAAGAAAGTCGATTTTATACCTAAATATAAGATTACGGAATTCATCGAAATACACTCTATTTATGCCGTTTTTATCACCTTCATTACGTTAAAGAAGTTTAATTTACTTAAATATGTTAAACTAATCAGTTGAAGCATCTCGATATCGATTGCTAAATGTGTATGTAAAAGAAAATCGAATTTATATCTAAACATAAGATTACGGAATATTTCCAAATGTACTGTCGTTATGCCGCCATGGCTTTATATCACCTTCATTACGTTAAAGAAGGCTAATTAACTTAAATATGTTGAACTAATGATTTGAAGCATCTCGATATCGATTGCTAAATGTGTATATACAAGAAAATCGACTTTATACCTAAATATAAGCTAACGGAATTCTTCTACATGCACTGCCGTTATGCCGCCATGGCTTTATGGACACTTCAGTTCGTTAAAGAGGGTTTATTAACTTAAATATGTTAAACTAATGAGTTGAAGCATTTCGATATCGTTTGCTAAATGTGTATATACAAGAAAATCGACTTTATATCTAAATATAAGATAACGGAATTCTTCTAAATGCATTGCCGCTATGGCTGTATGTTAACTTCAGTTCGTTAAAGAAGGTTTATTAACTTAAATATGTTAAACCAGTTATTTGAAGCATTTCGATATCGATTGCTTAATGCGTATATACAACAAAATCGACTTAATACCAAAATATAAGAATACGGAATTCTTCTAAATGCACTGCCGTTATGCCGCCATTGCTTTATGCCAATTTCAGTTCGTTAAAGAAGGCTTATGAACTTAAATATTTTAAACTAATGATTTGAAGCATTTCGATATTGATTGCAAAATGTGTATGTACAAGAAAATCGATTTTATACCTAAATAAAAGATTACGGAATTCACCCAACAGCCGTTATGCCGTTATGGCTTTATGTAAACTTCAGTAAGATAGAGAGGGTTAATTAACCTAAATATGCTAAACCAGTTATATGAAGCATTTCGATATCGTTTGGGTAAATGCCTATATACAACAAAATCGAAGTTATACCTAAATATAAGATTACGGAATTTTTCTAAATGCTATGCCGCCATGGCTTTATATCACCTTCATTACGGTAAAGAAGGTTAATTAACTTAAATATGTTAAACTAATGATTTGAAGATTTTCGATATCGATTGCTAAATGTGTATGTACCACAAAATCGACTTTATACCTAAATATAAGATTACGGAATTCTGCCACATATACTGCCGTTATGTCGTTATGGCTTTATGTAAACTTCAGTAAGATAAAGAAGATTAATTAATATAAATATGCTAAACCAGTTATTTGAAGCATTTTGATATCGACTGCAAAATGTGTATATATAAGAAAATCGACTTTATACCTAAATATAATATTACGGAATTCTTCCACATGTACTGTCGTTATGCCGCCATGGCTTTATATCACTTCAATACGTTAAAGAAGGTTAATTATTTTAAATATGTTAAACTAATGATTTGAAGCATTTCGATATCGATAGCTAAATGTGTATATACAAGAAAATCGACTTTATACCTAAATATAAGATTACGGATTTCTTCTACATGCACTGCTGTTATGCCGTCATGGCTATATGCAAACTTCAGATCGTTAAAGAAGGTTTATTAACTTAAATATGTTAAATGCACTGCCGTTATACCGTTACGGCTTTATGTAAACTTCAGTTAGAAAAAGAAGGATAATTAACTTAAATATGTTAAACTAATGATTTGAAGCATATCGTTTTCGATTGCTAAATATGTATATACAAGAAAATCGACTTTATACCTAAGTATAAGATTACGGAATTCTTCTAAATCCACTGCCGTTATGCCGCCATGGCTTTACGCCAACTTCCGTTCATTAAAGAAGGTTAATTAACTTAAATATGATAAACTAATGATTTGAAGCATTTCGATATCGCCTGCTAAATGTGTATATACAAGAAAATCGACTTTATACCTAAATAGAAGATTACGGAATTCTTCCAAATGTACTGTCGTTATGCCGCCACGGCTTTATATCAACTTCAATACGTTAAAGAAGGTTAATTAACTTAAATTTGGTAAACTAATGATTTGAAGCATTTCGATATCGCTTGCTAAATGTGTATGTAAAAGAAAATCGAATTTATATCTAAATATAAGCTTACGGATTTCTTCTAAATGTACTGTCGTTATGCCGCCATGACTTTATATCACCTTCATTACGTTAAAGAAGGCTAATTCACTTAAATATGATAAAATAATGATTTGAAGCATCTCGATATCGATTGCTAAATGTGTATATACAAGAAAATCGACTTTTTACCTAAATATAAGCTAACGGAATTCTTCTACATGCACTGTCGTTATACCGCCATGGCATTATATTACCTTCAATACGTTAAAGAAGGTTAATTAACTTAAATATGTTAAACTAATGATTTAAAGATTTTCGATATCGATTGCTAAATGTGTAAATACAATAAAGTCGACTTTATACCTAAATATAAGATTACGGAATTCTTCCAAATGTACTGTCGTTTTGCCGCCATGGCTTTGTATCACCTTCAATACGTTAAAGAAGGTTTATTAACTTAAATATGTTACACTAATGATTTGAAGCATTTCGATGTCGAGTGCTAAATGTGTATATACAAGAAAATCGAATTCATACCTAAATATAAGACTACGTAATTCTTCTAAATGCACTGCCGTTATGCCGTTAAGGCTTTTGTAGACTTCAGTAAGAAAAAGAGGATTAATTTACTTAAATATGTTAAACTAATGATTTGAAGCATTTCGATATCGATTGCTAAATGAGTATATACAAGAAAATCGACTTTATACCTAAATATAAAATTATAACATTACGGAATTCTTCTAAATGCACTGCCGTTATGCCGCCATGGCTTTAAATCAACTTCAATACGTTAAAGAAGGTTAATTAACTTAAATATGTTAAACTAATGATTTGAAGCATTTCGATCTCGCTTGCTAAATGTGTATATACAAGAAAATCGATTTTATACCTAAATACAGTAAGGGACAAAAGTGTTCACGAATATTTGAAATTTGAATTCGCTTGCTATTTCATAAATTTGAAACCAGTCTAGCAATTTTTTTCTATTATAAATTCTCAAGCGTTACGTTAATTAACAGCCGGTAGCACTTTTTTAAAATAACGGGACTTTTACTGTTTCTATGAGTCGAAGAAAACAGAAATAGTGTGTGAACAGTTTTGACCACAATAAGATTTTGTGCACAATTGAATTCCAAGTTTAATTTTAATACGGAAAAGGTAAAGTTTACTTATTTATTTAATTAATTTGCATTTAATGTTTAAATATTTATATCCTAAAAAATAACTTTTTAGTTACTTTATGATGGGAAAAGACGTAAATACTGTTTTGAAGAAAAATGTGCTGGAAGACATTAAAAATTGTGTTTCTTAAAATAAAAAAGCAGAATGATTTAACAGTACCGCGAAATAGTGGAGGCCGGCCGAAGAAGTTATCCCCAGTTGTAGCATGAATAGCTAGGCGCTTAATTGTTACAGGAGCAACAAATACCGCAGTGGAAACCAATAAAATCATTAGAGAGGGCCATGGAGTGAATGTCAGCGACAAAACAGTAAGAAGATGCCTAAAAAATAACGGGCTCAAGGCTAGAGCAATGGTAAAAAAACCTCTCTTAAGTGACAAACACCGTAAGGCTCGTTTGGAGTTTGCCAAAAAATATGAACACTTCACAATCGACGATTGGAAGAGAGTGACATGGTCTGACGAAACTAAAATAAATCGAATAGGATCAGATGGGCGTGCATGGACATGGATTGATAAACAGGTTGGTTTACAGGAGCGCAACATATGCCAACCAATGAAATTTGGAGGTGGATCACTGATGGCTTGGGGCTGTTTTCGCGGAAATGAGCTGGGTGTCCTTCGGAGGATCGATGGTATAATGCGTGCCACAGACTATACTGATATTCTGGAGGACTCATATCTTCCAAGTCTAGATATATTTGGACTCGAACGTGGCCAAAGAGATATTTTCATGCAGGATAACGATCCGAAGCATACCGCAAAAGTTACCAAATCGTGGTTTGTGAATAACGGGATCAAACTGTTCGATTGGCCTCCGCAGTCCCCAGATTTGAATCCCATTGAGCACCTTTGGGCGATTAAAAAAAAAAAAAATTTTCTGAAAAGGATATTCCAAAAACGGTTAATGAATTGTGGGAGCGGGCCCTCCACGCATGGCAAAATATAAGCTCAAAAATTTTAGACAACCTCATAAATGGTATGCCAAAAAGGATTCAAGGTTTAAAAAAAACGCGGTGGTCACACAAAATATTGACCGAACTTTTGAGTCTACGGACAAAAGTGTTCACACTTATATCATCTGAAAATTAAGTATTTTAATACGTTATGTTTAAATTTTAGAATTAAGTTATTGGATGTGAAAGCAAATTTACTGCTCTTTTAAATGTTTACATTATTTTTTTTGTGTAAGGTGTCTAATAAAATTTCTAAGCTTTAAGAAAAATATTGGTATTTTCGTGAACAGTTATGTCCTTTACTGTATAAGATAACGGGATTCTTCTAAATGCATTGCCGTTATACCGTTAAGGCCTTATGTAGACTTCAATAAGCTAAAAAATGTTTATTAAACTAATATGTTGAACTAATGATTTGAAGCATTTCGATATCGATATCTAAATGTGTATATAAAAGAAAATCGACTTTATACCTAAATATAAGATTACGGAATTCTTCTGCATGCACTGCCGTAATGCCGCCGTGGCTATATGCCAACTTCAGATCGTTAAAGAAGGTTAATTAACTTAAATATGTTAAACTAATGAGTTGAAGTATCTCGATATCGACTGCTAAATGTGTATATACAGCAAAATCGACTTTATACCTAAATATAAGATAACGGAATTCTTCTACATGCACTGCCGTGATGCCGCCATAGCTTTATTCCAACTTCAGTTCGTTAAAGAAGATTTATTAACTTAAATATGTTAAACTAATGAGCTGAAGCATCTCGATATCGATTGCTAAATGTGTATATACAAAAAAATCGACTTTATACCTAAATATAAGATTGCGGAATTCTTTTAAATGCACTGCCGTTATGCCGCCATGGCTTTATATCAACTTCAATACGTTAAAGAAGGTTAATTAACTTAAATATGTTAAACTTATGATTTGAAGCATTTCGATATCGCTTGCTAAATGTGTATATACAAGAAAATCGACTTTATACCTAAATATAAGATAACGGAATTCTTCTACATGCACTGCCGTTATGCCGCCATGGCTTTATGCCAACTTCAGATCGTTAAAGAAGGTTAATTAACTTAAATATGTTAAACTAATGAGTTGAAGTATCTCGATATCGACTGTTAAACGTGTATATACAGCAAAATCGACTTTATACCTAAATATAAGATAACGGAATTCTTCTACATGCACTGCCGTTATGCCGCCATGGCTTTATGCCAACTTCAGTTCGTTAAAGAAGGTTTATTAACTTAAATATGTTAAACTAATGAGTTGAAGCATTTCGATATCGCTTGCTAAATGTGTATATACAACAAAATCGACTTTATACCTAAATATAAGATAACGGAATTCTTCCAAATGCAATGCCGTTATGCCGCCATGTCTTTATATCAACTTCAATACGTTAAAGAAGGTTAATTAACTTAAATATGTTAAACTAATGATTTGAAGCATTTCGATATAGATTGCTAAATGTGTATATACAAGAAAATCGACTTTATACCTAAATATAAGATTACGGAATTCTTCTAAATGCACTGCCGTTATGCCGCCATGGCTTTATATCAACCTCAATACGTTAAAGAAGGTCAATTAACTTAAATATGATAAACTAATGATTTGAAGCATTTCGATATCGCCTGCTAAATGTGTATATACAAGAAAATCGACTTTATACCTAAATATAAGATAACGGAATTCTTCTACATGCACTGCCGTTATGCCGCCATGGATTTATGCCAACCTCAGTTCGTTAAAGAAGGTTTATTAACTTAAATATGTTAAACTAATGAGTTGAAGCATTTCGATATCGATTGCTAAATGTGTATATATAAGAAAATAGACTTTATACATAAATATAAGATTACGGAATTTTTTTAAATGCACTGCCGTTATGCCGCCAAGGTTTTAAGCCAATTTCCGTTCGTTAAAGAAGGTTTATTAACTTAAATATGTTAAACTAATGAGTTAAAGCATCCCGCTATCGATTGCGGAATATATATATACAAGAAAATCGACTTTATACCTAAATATAAGATTACGGAATTCTTCCAAATGCACTGCCGTTATACCGTTATGGCTTTATGTAAACTTCAGTAAGATAAATAAGCATAACTAACTTAAATATGATAAACTAATGATTTGAAGCATTTCGTTATCGTTTGCTAAATGTGTATATACAAGAAAATCGACTTTATATCTAAATATAAGATAACGGAATTCTTATTATACCTAAATATAAGCTAACTGAATTCTTCTACATGCACTGCCGTTATGCCGCCATGGCTTTATGCACACTTCAGTTCGTTAAAGAAGGATTATTAACTTAAATATGTTAAACTAATGAGTTGAAGCATCTCGATATCGATTGCGAAATATATATATACAAGAAAATCGACTTTATACCTAAATATAAGATAACGGAATTCTTCTACATGCACTGCCGTTATGCCGTAATGGCTTTATGCCAACTTCCGTTCGTTAAAGAAGGTGTATTAAATTAAATATATTAAACTAATGATTTGAAGCATTTCGATATCGATTGCTTAATGTGTATATACAAGAAAATCGACTTTATAACTAAATATAAGATAACGGAATTTTTCTAAATGCACTGTCGTTATGCCGCCATGGCATTATATTACCTTAATTACGTTAAAGAAGGTTAATTAACTTAAATATGTTAAACTAATGATTTAAAGATTTTCGATATCGATTGCTAAATGTGTAAATACAAGAAATTCGACTTTATACCTAAATATAAGATTACGGAATTCTTCCAAATGTACTGTCGTTATGCCGCCATGGCTTTATATCAACTTTAATACGTTAAAGAAGGTTAATTAACTTAAATATGTTAAACTAATGATTTGAAGCATTTCGATATCGATTGCTAAATGTGTATTACAAGAAAATCGACTTTATACCTAAATATAAGATTACGTAATTCTTCTAAATGCATTGCCGTTATGCCGTTAAGGCGTTTGTAGACTTCAGTAAGATAAAGGGGGTTAATTAACTTAAATATGTTAAACTAATGATTTGAGGCATTTCGATATCGATTGCTAAATGAGTATATACAAGAAAATCGACTTTATACCTAAATATAAGATTACGGAATTCTTCAACATGAACTGCCGTTATAACGCCATGGCTTTGTGTTAACTTCAGTGCGCTTAAGAAGCTTTATTAACTTAAATATGTTAAACTAATGATTTGAAAATTTTCGAAATCGATTGCTAAATGCATATACACAACAAAATCGACTTTATACCTAAATATAAGATTACGGAATTCTTCCAAATGCACTGCCGTTATGCCGTTATGGCTTTATGTTAATTTCAGTTCGTTAAAGAAGGTTTATTAACTTAGATATGTTACACTAGTTATTTGAAGCATTTCGAAATCGATTGCTTAGTGCATATATACAAGAAAATCGACTTTATACCTAAATATAAGATTACGTAATTCTTCTAAATGCTTTGCCGTTATGCCGTTAAGGCGTTTGTAGACTTCAGTAAGATAAAGAGGGTTAATTAACTTATTTATATACATTTCGATATCGATTGCTAAATGCGTATATACAAGAAAATCGACTTTATACCTAAATATAAGATTACGGAATTCTTCTAAATGCACTGCCGTTATTCCGTTATGGCTTTATGTTAACTTCTGTTCGTTAAAGAAGGTTAATTAACTTAAATATGTTAAACTAATGATTTGAAGCATTTCGATATTGATTGCTAAATGTGCATATACAAAAAAATCGAATTTATACCTAATTAGAAGATTACGGAATTCTTCTACATGCACTGCCGTTATGCCGCCATGGCTTTGTGTTAACTTCAGTGCGCTAAAGTAGGTTTGTTAACTTAAATATGTATGTTAAACTAATGATTTGAAGCATTCCGCTATCGATTGCTAAATGAGTATATACAAGAAAATCGACTTTATACCTAAATATAAGATTACTTAATTCTTCTAAATGCACTGCCGTTATGCCGTTACGGCTTTAATTTAACTTCAGTTCGTTTAAGAAGGTTTATTAACTTAGATATGTTACATCAGTTATTTGAAGCATTTCGAAATCGATTGCTTAATGCATATATACAAGAAAATCGACTTTCTACCTAAATATAAGATTACGGAATTCTTCCAAATGTACTGCCGTTATGCCGTTATGGCTTTATATCACCTTCAATACGTTAAAGAAGGTGAATTAACTTAACTTTTTAAACTAATGATTTGAAGCATTTTGATATCGATTGCTAAATACGTATATACAACAAAATCGACTTTATACTTAAATATGAGCTTACGGAATTCTTCTAAATGCACTGCCGTTATGCTGTTATGGCTTTATGTTAACTTCAGTTCGTTAAAGAAGGTTTATTAACTTAGATATGTTACACCAGTTAGTTGAAGCATTTCGAAATCGATTGCTTAATGCATATATACAAGAAAATCGACTTTATACCTAAATATAAAATTACGGAATTCTTCCAAATGTACTGTCGTTATGCCGCCATGGCTTTATATCAACTTCAATATGTTAAGGAAAGTTAATTAACTTAAATAAGTTAAACTAATGATTTGAGGCATTTCGATATCGATTGCTAAATGTGTATATACAAGAAAATCGACTTAATCGCTAAATATAAGATTATGGAATTCTTCCAAATGCACTGCCGTTACGCCGTTAAGGCTTTTGTAGACTTTAGTAAAAAAAAGATGGTTAATTAGCTTTAATATGTTAAACTAATGATTTGAAGCATTTCGATATCGATTGCTAAATGTGTATATACAACAAAATCGACTTTATACCTAAATATAAGATAACGTAATTCTTCTAAATGCTTTGCCGTTATGCCGTTAAGCCGTTTGTAGACTTCAGTAAGATAAAGAGGGTTAATTAACTTAAATATGTTAAACTAATGATTTGAAGCATTTTAATATCGATTACTAAATGAGTATATACAAGAAAATCGACTTTACACCTAAATATAAGATTACGTAATTCTTCTAATTGCTTTGCCTATATGCCGTTAAGATGTTTGTAGACTTCAGTAAGATAAAGAGGGTAAATTAACTTAAATACGTTAAACTAATGATTTGAGGCATTCCAATATCGATTGCTAAATGTGTATATACAAGAAAATCGACTTTATACCTAAATATATGATAACGGAATTCTTCTGAATGCACTGCCGTTATGCCGCTAAGGCTTTTGTAGACTTCAGGAAGATAAAGAGGGTTAATTAGCTTAAATATGTTAAACTAATGATTTGAAGCATTTCGATATCGCTTGCTTAATGTGTGTATACAAGAAAATCGACTTTATACCTAAATATAAGATAACGGAAATCTGCTGCATGCACTGGCGTTATGCCGCCATGGCTTTATGCCAACTTCAGCTCGTTAAAGAAGGTTTATTAACTTAAATATGTTAAACTAATGATTTGAAGCATTTCGATATCGATTGCTAAATGTGTATTACAAGAAAATCGACTTTATACCTAAATATAAGATTACGTAATTCTTCTAAATGCATTGCCGTTATGCCGTTAAGGCGTTTGTAGACTACAGTAAGATAAAGAGGGTTAATTAACTTATTTATATACATTTCGATATCGATTGCTAAATGTGTATATACAAGAAAATCGACTTTATACCTAAATATAAGATTAAGGAATTCTTCTAAATGCACTGCCGTTTTTCCGTTATGGCTTTATGTTAACTTCTGTTCGTTAAAGAAGGTTAATTAACTTAAATATGTTAAACTAATGATTTGAAGCATTTCGATATTGATTGCTAATTGTGCATATACAAAAAAATCGAATTTATACCTAAATAGAAGATTACGGAATTCTTCTACATGCACTGCCGTTATGCCGCCATGGCTTTGTGTTAACTTTAGTGCGCTAAAGTAGGTTTGATAACTTAAATATGATAAACTAATGATTTGAAGCATTCCGCTATCGATTGCTAAATGAGTATATACAAGAAAATCGACTTTATACCTAAATATAAGATTTTTTAATTCTTCTAAATGCACTGCCGTTATGCCGTTATGGCTTTAATTTAACTTCAGTTCGTTTAAGAAGGTTTATTAACTTAGATATGTTACATCAGTTATTTGAAGAATTTCGAAATCGATTGCTTAATGCATATATACAAGAAAATCGACTTTCTACCTAAATATAAGATTACGGAATTCTTCCAAATGTACTGTCGTTATGCCGTTATGGCTTTATATCACCTTCAATACGCTAAAGAAGGTGAATTAACTTAACTTGTTAAACTAATGATTTGAAGCATTTTGATATCGATTGCTAAATACGTATATACAACAAAATCGACTTTATACTTAAATATGAGCTTACGGAATTCTTCTAAATGCACTGCCGTTATGCTGTTATGGCTTTATGTTAACTTCAGTTCGTTAAAGAAGGTTTATTAACTTAGATATGTTACACCAGTTAGTTGAAGCATTTCGAAATCGATTGCTTAATGCACATATACAAGAAAATCGACTTTATACCTAAATATAAAATTACGGAATTCTTCCAAATGTACTGTCGTTATGCCGCCATGGCTTTATATCAACTTCAATATGTTAAGGAAAGTTAATTAACTTAAATAAGTTAAACTAATGATTTGAAGCATTTCGATATCGATTGCTAAATGCGTATATACAAGAAAATCGACTTAATACCTAAATATAAGATTATGGAATTCTTTTAAATGCACTGCCGTTACGCCGTTAAGGCTTTTGTAGACTTTAGTAAAAAAAAGATGGTTAATTAGCTTTAATATGTTAAACTAAGGATTTGAAGCATTTCGATATCGATTGCTAAATGTGTATATACAACAAAATCGACTTTATACCTAAATATAAGATTATGGAATTCTTCCAAATGCACTGCCGTTACGCCGTTAAGGCTTTTGTAGACTTTAGTAAAAAAAAGATGGTTAATTAGCTTTAATATGTTAAACTAAGGATTTGAAGCATTTCGATATCGATTGCTAAATGTGTATATACAACAAAATCGACTTTATACCTAAATATAAGATAACGGAATTCTTCTAAATGCTTTGCCGTTATGCCGTTAAGCCGTTTGTAGACTTTAGTAAGATAAAGAGGGTTAATTAACTTAAATATGTTAAACTAATGATTTGAAGCATTTTAATATCGATTACTAAATGAGTATATACAAGAAAAGCGACTTTACACCTAAATATAAGATTACGTAATTCTTCTAATTGCTTTGCCTATATGCCGTTAAGATGTTTGTAGACTTCAGTAAGATAAAGAGGGTTAATTAACTTAAATACGTTAAACTTATGATTTGAGGCATTTCGATATCGATTGCTAAATGTGTATATACAAGAAAATCGACTTTATACCTAAATATATGATAACGGAATTCTTCTGAATGCACTGCCGTTATGCCGCTCAGGCTTTTGTAGACTTCAGGAAGATAAAGAGGGTTAATTAGCTTAAATATGTTAAACTAATGATTTGAAGCATTTCGATATCGATTGCTAAATGTGTATATACAACAAAATCGACTTTATACCTAAATAAAAGATTATGTAATTCTTCTAAATGCTTTGCCGTTATGCCGTTAAGGCGTTTGTAGACTTCAGTAAGATAAAGAGGGTTAATTAACTTAGATATGTTAAACTAATGATTTGAAGCATTTCGATATCGATTGCTAAATGTGTATTACAAGCAAATCGACTTTATACCTAAATATAAGATTACGTAATTCTTCTAAATGCATTGCCGTTATGCCGTTAAGGCGTTTGTAGACTTCAGTAAGATAAAGGGGGTTAATTAACTTAAATATGTTAAACTAATGATTTGAGGCATTTCGATATCGATTGCTAAACGAGTATATACAAAAAAATAGACTTTATACCTAAATATAAGATTAAGGAATTCTTCTACATGAACTGCCGTTATAACGCCATGGCTCTGTGTTAACTTCAGTGCGCTTAAGAAGCTTTATTAACTTAAATATGTTAAACTAATGATTTGAAAATTTTCGAAATCGATTGCTAAATGCATATACACAACAAAGTCGACTTTATACCTAAATATAAGATTACGGAATTCTTCCAAATGCACTGCCGTTATGCCGTTATGGCTTTATGTTAATTTCAGTTCGTTAAAGAAGGTTTATTAACTTAGATATGTTACACTAGTTATTTGAAGCATTTCGAAATCGATTGCTTAATGCATATATACAAGAAAATCGGCTTTATACCTAAATATAAAATTACGGAATTCTTCCAAATGTACTGTCGTTATGCCGCCGTGTCTTTATATCAACTTCAATACGTTAAAAAAAAGTTAATTAACTTAAATATGTTAAACTAATGATTTGAAGCATTTAGATATCGATTGCTAAATGTGTATATACAAAAAAATCGAATTTATGCCTAAATATAAGATTACGGATTTTTTCTACTTGCACCGCCGTTATGCCGCCATGGCTTTGTGTTAACTTCAGTGCGTTAAAGTAGGTTTGATAACTGAAATATGTCAAACTAATGATTTGAAGCATTTCGGTATCAATTGCTAAATCAGTATATACAAGAAAATCGACTTTATACCTAAATATAAGATTACGTAATTCTTCTAAATGCTTTGCCGTTATGCCGTTAAGGCGTTTGTAGACTTCAGTAAGATAAAGAGGGTTAATTAACTTATTTATATACATTTCGATATCGATTGCTAAATGTGTATATACAAGAAAATCGACTTTATACCTAAATATAAGATTACGGAATTCTTCTAAATGCACTGCCGTTATTCCGTTATGGCTTTATGTTAATTTCTGTTCGTTAAAGAAGGTTAATTAACTTAAATATGTTAAACTAATGATTTGAAGCATTTCGATATTGATTGCTAAATGTGCATATACAAAAAAAATCGAATTTATACCTAAATAGAAGATTACGGAATTCTTCTACATGCACTGCCGTTATGCCGCCATGGCTTTGTGTTAACTTCAGTGCGCTAAAGTAGGTTTGTTAACTTAAATATGTTAAACTAATGATTTGAAGCATTCCGCTATCGATTGCTAAATGAGTATATACAAGAAAATCGACTTTATACCTAAATATAAGATTACTTAATTCTTCTAAATGCACTGCCGTTATGCCGTTATGGCTTTAATTTAACTTCAGGTCGTTTAAGAAGGTTTATTAACTTAGATATGTTACATCAGTTATTTGAAGCATTTCGAAATCGATTGCTTAATGCATATATACAAGAAAACCGACTTTCTACCTAAATATAAGATTACGGAATTCTTCCAAATGTACTGTCGTTATGCCGCCATGGCTTTATATCAACTTCAATATGTTATAGAAGGATAATTAACTTAAATATGTTAAACTAATGATTTGAGGCATTTCGATATCGATTGCTAAATGTGTATCTACAACAAAATCGACTTTATACCTAAATATAAGATTACGTAATTCTTCTAAATGCTTTGCCGTTATGCCGTTAAGGCGTTTGTAGACTTTAGTAAGATAAATGGGGTTAATTAACTTAAATATGTTAAACTAATGATTTGAGGCATTTCGATATCGATTGCTAAATGTGTATATACAAGAAAATCGACTTTATACCTAAATATATGATAACGGAATTCTTCTACATGCACTGCCGTTATTCCGTTATGGCTTTATGTTAACTTCTGTTCGTTAAAGAAGGTTAATTAACTTAAATATGTTAAACTAATGATTTGAAGCATTTCGATATCGATTGCTAAATGTGTATATACAAGAAAATCGACTTTATATCTAAATATAAGATTACTTAATTCTTCTAAATGCACTGCCGTTATGCCGTTATGGCTTTAATTTAACTTCAGTTCGTTTAAGAAGGTTTATTAACTTAGATATGTTACATCAGTTATTTGAAGCATTTCGAAATCGATTGCTTAATGAATATATACAAGAAAATCGACTTTCTACCTAAATATAAGATTACGGAATTCTTCCAAATGTACTGTCGTAATGCCGCCATGGCTTTATATCACCTTCAATACGTTAAAGAAGGTTAATTAACTTAACTTGTTAAACTAATGATTTGAAGCATTTCGATATCGATTGCTAAATGCGTATATACAACAAAATCGATTTTATACCTAAATATGAGCTTACGGAATTCTTCTAAATGCGCTGCCGTTATGCCGTTATGACTTTATGTTAATTTCAGTTCGTTAAAGAAGGTTTATTAACTTAGATATGTAACAGCAGTTATTAGAAGCATTTCGAAATCGATTGCATAATGCATATATACAAGAAAATCGACTTTTTACCTAAATATAAGATTACGGAATTATTCTAAATGCACTGCCGTTATGCCGCCATGGATTGATGCCAACTTCAGTTCGTTAAAGAAGGTTTACTATCTTAAATATGTTAAACTAATGATTTGAAGCATTTCGATATCGATTGCTAAATGAGTATATACAAGAAAATCGAATTTATACCTAAATATAGGATTACGGAATTCTTCCAACTGCACTGCCGTTACGCTGTTAAGGCTTTTGTAGACTTTAGTAAGATAAAGAGAGTTAATTAGCTTAAATATGTTAAACTAATGAATTGAGGCATTTCGATATCGATTGCTAAATGAGTATATACAAGAAAATCGACTTTATACCTAAATATAAGATTACGTAATTCTTCTAAGTGCTTTGCCTATATGCCGTTAAGATGTTTGTAGACTTCAGTAAGATAAAGAGGGTTAATTAACTTAAATACGTAAAACTAATTATTTGAAGCATTTCGATATCGATTGCTAAATGTGTATCTACAACAAAATCGACTTTATACCTAAATATAAGATTACGTAATTCTTCTAAATGCTTTGCCGTTATGCCGTTAAGGCGTTTGTAGACTTTAGTAAGATAAATGGGGTTAATTAACTTAAATATGTTAAACTAATGATTTGAGGCATTTCGATATCGATTGCTAAATGTGTATATACAAGAAAATCGACTTTATACCTAAATATATGATAACGGAATTCTTCTACATGCACTGCCGTTATACCGTTAAGGCGTTTGTAGACTTCAGTAAGATAAAGGGGGTTAATTAACTTAAATATGTTAAACTAATGATTTGAGGCATTTAGATATCGATTGCTAAATGTGTATATACAAGAAAATCGACTTTCTACCTAAATATAAGATTACTTAATTATTCTAAATGCACTGCCGTTATGCCTTTGTGGCTTTAATTTAACTTCAGTTCGTTTAAGAAGGTTTATTAAAACAGTTATTTGAAGCATTTCGATATCGATTGCTTAATGCATATATACAAGAAAATCGACATAATACCTAAATATAAGATTACGGAATTCTTCCAAATGCACTGCCGTTATACCGTTATGGCTTTATCCTAACTTCAGTGCGTTAAAGAAGCTTTATTTAAACAGTTATTTGAAGCATTTCGATATCGATTGCTTAATGCATATATACAAGAAAATCGACTTTATACCTAAATATAAGATTACGGAAGTCTGCCAAATGTACTGTGGTTATGCCGCCATGGCTTCATATCAACTTCAATACGTTAAAGAAGGATAATTAACTTAAATATGTTAAACTAATGATTTGAAGCATTTCGATATCGATTGCTAAATGTGTATATACAAAAAAATCGAATTTATACCAAAATATAAGTTTACGGAATTCTTCTCCATGCACTGCCGTTATGCCGCCATGGCTTTGTGTTAACTTCAGTGCGTTAAAGTAGGTTTGTTAACTTAAATATGTTAAACTAATGATTTGAAGCATTTCAAAATCGATTGCTAAATGCATATATACAAGAAAATCGACTTTATACCTAAATATAAGATTACTTAATTCTTCTAAATGCACTGCCGTTATACCGTTATGGCTTTAATTTAACTTCAGTTCGTTTAAGAAGGTGTATTAACTTAGATATGTTACACCAGTTATTTGAAGCATTTCGAAATCGATTGCTTAATGCATATATACAAGAAAATCGAATTTCTACCTAAATATAAGATTACGGAATTCTTCCAAATGTACTGTCGTTATGCCGCCATGGCTTTACATCAACTTCAATATGTTATAGAAGGATAATTAACTTAAATATGTTAAACTAATGATTTGAGGCATTTCGATATCGATTGCTAAATGTGTATATACAAGAAAATCGACTTTATACCTAAATATATGATAACGGAATTATGCCGTTAAGGCTTTTGTAGACTTCAGTAAGATAAAGAGGGCAAATTACTTAAATATGTTAAACTAATGATTTGAGGCATTTCGATATCGATTGCTAAATGTGTATATCTAAGATAATCTACTTTATACCTAAATATAATATTACTTAATTCTTCTAAATGCACTGCCGTTATGCCGCTATGGCTTTATAATAACTTCAGTTCGTTTAAGAAGGTTTATTAACTTAGATTATTACACCTGTTATTTGAAGCATTTCGAAATCGATTGCTTAATGCATATGTACAAGAAAATCGACTTTCTACCTAAATATAAGATTACGGGATTCTTCCAAATGTACTGTCGTAATGCCGCCATGGCTTTATATCACCTTCAATAGGATAAAGAAGGTTAATTAACTTAACTTGTTAAATTAATGATTTGAAGCATCTCGATATCGATTGCTAAATGCGTATATACAACAAAATCGACTTTATACCTAAATATAAGCTTACGAAATTCTTCTAAATACACTGCCGTTATGCCGTTATGGCTTTATGTTAACTTCAATATGTTATAGAAGGATAATTAACTTAAATATGTTAAACTAATGATTTGAGGCATTTCGATATCGATTGCTAAATGTGTATATACAAGAAAATCGACTTTATACCTAAACATAAGATTACGGAATTCTTCCAAATGCGCTGCCGTTATACCGTTATTGCTTTATGTTAACTTCAGTTCGTTAAAGAAGGTTTATTAACTTAGATATGTTACACCAGTTATTTGAAGCATTTCGAAATCGAGTGCTTAATGCATATATACAAGAAAATCGACTTTATACCTAAATATAAGAGTAAGGAATTCTTCCAAATGTACTGTCGTTATGCCGCCATGGCTTTATATCAACTTCAATATGTTAAAGAAGGTTAATTAACTTAAATATGTTAAACTAATGATTTGAGGCATTTCGATATCGATTACTAAATGTGTATATACAAGAAAATCGACTTTATACCTAAATAGAAGATTACGAAATTCTCCCAAATGCACTGCCGTTATACCGTTATGGCGTTATGTAAACTTCAGTAAGATAAAGAAGGTTAATTAACTTAAATATGTTAAACTAATGATTTGAAGCATTTCGATATCGATTGCTGAATGCATATATACAAGAAAATCGACTTTATACCTAAATATAAGATTACGGAATTACTCTAAATGCACTGCCGTTATGCCGCCATAGATTTATGCCCACTTCAGTTCGTTAAAAAAGGTTTATTATTTTAAATATGTTAAACTAATGATTTGAAGCATTTTGATATCGATTGCTAAATGAGTATATACAAGAAAATCGACTTTACAACTAAATATAAGATTACGGAATTCTCCTAAATGCACTGCCGTTACACCGTTAAGGCTTTGTGTAGACTTCAGTCAGCTAAAAAAAGTTTATTAACTTAAATATGTTAAGCTAATGATTTGAAGCATTTCGATATCGATTGCTAAATGCGTATATACAAGAAAATCGACATTATACCTAAATATAAGATTTCGGAATTTTTTAAATACACGGCCGTTATGCCGCCATGGATTTATGCCAACTTCAGTTCGTTAAATACGGTTAATTAACTTTAATATGTTAAACTAATGATTTGATTCATTTCGATATCGATTGCTAAATGAGTATATACAAGAAATTCTTCCAAATGCACTGCCGTTATGCCGTTAAGGCTTTTGTGGACTTTAGTAAGATAAAGAGGGTTAATTAACTTAAATATGTTATACTAATGATTTGAAGCATTTCGATATCGATTGCTAAATATGTATATACAAGAAAATCGACTTTATACCTAAATATAAGATTACGGAATTCTCCTAAATGCACTGCCGTTATACCGTTAAAGCTTTGTGCAGACTTCAGTAAGTTAAAAAAAGTTTATTAACTTAAATATGTTAAAGTAATGATTTGAAGCATTTCGATATCGATTGCTTATTGTGTAAATTTAAGAAAATCGACTTTATGCCTAAATATAAGATTACGGAATTATTCTTAATGCACTTCCGTTAGGCCGCCATGGATTTATGCCAACTTCAGTTCGCTAAAGAAGGTCTATTAACTTAAGTATGTTAAACTAATGATTAGAAGCATTTCGATATCGATTGCTATATGAGTATATACAAGAAAATCGACTTTATACCTAAATATGAGATTACGGAGTTCTTCCAAATGTACTGTCGCTATGCTACCATAGCTTTATATCACCTTCAATACGTTAAGAAGATTAATTAACTTAAATATGTTAAACTAATGGTTTGAAGCATTTCGATATCGATTGCTAAATATGTTAATACAAGAAAATCGACTTTACATCTAAATATAAGATTACGGAATTCTCCTAAATGCACTGCCGTTATACGTTAAGGCTTTGTGTAGACTTCAGTAAGCTAAAAAAAGTTTATTAACATTAATACGTTAAACTAACGATTTGAAGCATTTCGATATCGATTGCTTATTGTGCAAGTTTAAGAAAATCGACTTTGTACCTAAATATAAGATTACGGAATTATTCTAAATGCACTACCGTTATGCCGCCATGGATTTAAGCCAACTTCAGTTCGTTAAAGAAGGTTAATTAGCTTAAATATGTTAAAATAATCATTTGAAGCATTTCGATATCGATTGCTAAATGTGTATATACAACAAAATCGACTTTATACCTAAATATAAGATTACGTAATTCTTCTAAATGCTTTGCCGTTATGCCGTTAAGGCGTTTGTAGACTTTAGTAAGATAAATGGGGTTAATTAACTTAAATATGTTAAACTAATTATTTGAAACATTTCGGTATCGATTGCTAAATGAGTATATGCAAGAAAATCGACTTTACACCTAAATATAAGATTACGGAATTCTCCTAAATGCACTGCCGGTTTACCGTTAAGGCTTTGTGTAGACTTCAGTAAGCTAAAAAAAGTTTATTAACTAAAATATGTTAAACTTATTATTTGAAGCATTTCGATATCGATTGCTTATTGTGCAAGTTTAAGAAAATCGACTTTATACCTAAATATAAGATTACGGAATTATTCTAAATGCACTGCCGTTATGCCGCCATGGATTTATGGCAACTTCGTTTCGTTAAAGAAGGTTTATTTACTTAAATATGTTCAACTAATGATATGAAGCATTTCGATATCGATTGCTAAATGTGTATATACAAGAAAATCGTTTTTATACCTAAATATAAGATTACGGAATTCTTCCAAATGCACTGCCGTTATGCCGTTAAGGCTTTTGTAGACTTTAATAAGATAAAGAGGGTTAATTAACTTAAATATGTTAAAATAATGATTTGAAGCATTTCGATATCGATTGCCAAATATGTATGTATATACAAGAAAGTCGACTTTATACCTAAATATAAGACTACGGAATTCTTCTAAATGCACTGCCGTTATACCGTTAAGGCTTTGTGTAGACTTCAGTAAGCTTAAAAAAGTTTATTAACTTAAATATGTTAAACTAATGATTTGAAGCATTTCGATATCGAATGCTAAATATGTATATACAAGAAAATCGAATATATACCTAAATATAAGATTACGGAATTCTTCTACATGCACTCCCGTTATGCCGCCATGGCTTTATGTTAACTTCAGTGCGTTAAAGAAGCTTTATTTTCTTAAATATGTTAAACTACTGATTTGAAGCATTTCGATATCGATTGCTAAATGAGTATATACAACAAAATCGACTTTATACCTAAACATAAGATTACGGAATTCTTCCAAATGCGCTGCCGTTATACCGTTATGGCATTATGTGAAGTTCAGTTATTTCGATATCGATTGCTAAATGTGTGTATACAAGAAAATCGACTTTATACCTAAACATAAGATTACGGAATTCTTCTAAATGCACTGCCGTTATGCCGCCATGGCTTTATGCCAACTTTAGTTCGTTAAAGAAGGTTTATTAACTTAAATATGTTAAAGTAATGATTTGAATCATTTCGATATCGATTGCTAAATGTGTATGTAAAAGAAAATCGACTTTATACCTAAATATATTATAACGGAATTCTTCTAAATGCACTGCCGTTATGCCGTTATGGCTTTATGTTAACTTCAGGAAGATAAAGAAGTTTAATTAACTTAAATATGTTAAACTAATGATTTGAAGCATTTCGATATCGATTGCTAAATGTGTATATACAAGAAAATCGAATATATACCTAAATATAAGATTACGGAATTCTTCTACATGCACTCCCGTTATGCCGCCATGGCTTTATGTTAACTTCAGTGCGTTAAGGAAGCTTTATTTTCTTAAATATGTTAAACTACTGATTTGAAGCATTTCGATATCGATTGCTAAATGAGTATATACAAGAAAATCGACTTTATATCTAAATATATGATAACAGAATTCTTCCGAATGCACTGCTGTTATGCCGTTAAGGCCTTTGTATACTTCAGTAAGATAAAGAGGGTTAATTAACTTAAATATGTTCATGTAGAAGCATTCCGTAATCTTATATTATGTATAAAGTCGATTTTCTTGTATATACACATTTAGCAATCGATATCGAAATGCCTCAAATCATTAGTGTAACATATTTAAGTTAATTAACCTTCTCTAAGGTATCGAAGGTGATATAAAGCCATGGCGGCATAACGACAGTACATTTGGAAGAATTCCATAATCTTATATTTAGGTATAAAGTCGATTTTCTTGTATATATGCATTAAGCAATCGATATCGAAATACTTCAAATAACTGAATTAACATATTTAAGTTAATAAACCTTCTTTAACGAACAGAAGTTAACATAAAGCCACAACGGCATAACGGCAGTGCATTTAGAAGAATTCCGTAATCTTATATTTAGGTGTAAAGTCGATTTTCTTGTATATACACATTTAGCAGTCGATATCGAAATGCTTCAAATCATTAGTTTATCATAGTTAAGTTAATAAACCTTCTTTAAAGAACTGAAGTTGGCATAAAGCCACGGCGGCATAACGGCAGTGCATTTAGAAGAATTCCGTTATCTTATATTTAGGTATAAAGTCGATTTTCTTGTATATACACATTTAGCAATCGTTATCAAAATGCTTCAAATCATTAGTTTAACATATTAAAGTCAATAAAGCTTCTTTAACGTACTGAAGTTAACATAAAGCCATTTCGACATAACGGCAGTGCATGTAGAAGATTTCCGTAACCTTATATTTAGCTATAAATTCGATTTTCTTGTGTATACACATTTAGCAATCGATATCGAAATGCTTCAAATCATTAATTTAACATATTTAAGTTAATTAGCCTTCTTTAACGTATTGAAGTTGATATAAAGCCATGGAGGCATAAAGACATTACATGGAAGAATTCCGTAATCTTATATTTAGGTATAAAGTCGATTTTCTTGTATATACATATGCATTAAGCAATCGATATCGAAATGCATCAAATAACTGGTCTAACATACAGGGTAGGCCATTTAAAGTTGACACATCTGGCAACGCTGTAACTTTTAACCGCGCTGACAAATCGGCTAATGTCATACCGCATTAGAAGCGTCATTCGAAGACAATTTATACCATGGAACAGTACACTCCAAAAGAACGCGCTGAAATTGTTCAGCTTTATATTCAAAATAACTTTTCAATTGTGTTAACTCAACGTGCGTTTCGCAAAAAAAATAAAGTGAAAAGTGCTCCAGTTAAGAACACAATTAAGTCTTTATACCCAAAATTTGTAAACACCGGTAATCTCAGTAATGCCAGTCATGCATCCAGACAACGCACAAGACGTTCTGATGAAAATATTGAAGCTGTACGAGCCAGTATTGAGGAGACTCCATCGACATTGAGTTATCGCCGCTCTCAGGAATTAGACATCTCTCGCACCACTCTCCGACGCATAATTCATAAAGATTTGAAGATGTTTCCATATAAAATTCAAATGGCACAAAAACTAAACCCAGCTGATTATCCGCGACGCCTTAATTTTGGCAAATGGGCCATCGAAATGGCTGAAAACGAACTTGACTTTTGGCGAAAACTCATCATGTCAGACGAGGCACATTTCTCGTTGAATGGAGGCGTAAACAAGCAAAATTGCCGATTTTATGCCACCGAAAATCCTCAATTAATTGAAGAACAGCCTCTTTACGACCAAAAAGTAACAGTTTGGTGCGGTGTTTGCGCGAATATGATCATCGGACCGTATTTTTTCGAAGACGATGATGGAGCCACGACAACAGTCAATGGTGAGCGTTATGGAGCCATGATAACGGATTTTGTGATACCCATTATTCGCGAAAATGACATGGATAACTTCTGGTTTCAACAGGACGGGGCTACATGCCATACAGCTCGACCAACAATCAATTTATTGCGACCATTTTTCCCCGGGCGATTGATATCGAAAAATGGTGATGTTGACTGACCACCGAGATCACCAGATTTGACGCCACCAGACTTTTATTTGTGGGGTTATTTGAAATCCAAGGTATACGCTAATAAGCCAAAGACCTTAGCTCAACTGAAAGCCAACATTCGACGTGAAACAGCCGCCATATCATCCGAAACATTGGCCAAAGTCATGGAAAATGTCGAAAAAAGAGTGCATTTAGCTGTCAAAGCTAAAGGTGCCCATTTACGCGATCTAATTTTTAAATATTAGCTGAAACAAATCCTCTTGGACCAAAATAAATTATTTTTGAAATGAACAAAAAACATTGTTTTCTTTTGTTCTTTTTTTTTAGAAACAAATGGGTCAACTTTAAATGGCCTACCCTGTATTTAAGATAATAAACCCTCTTTAACGAACTGAAGTTAACATAAAGCCATAACGGCATAACGGCAGTGCATTTAGAAGAAATCCGGTATCATATATTTAGGTATAAAGTCGATTTTCTTGTATATACACATCTAGCAATGGATATCGAAATGCTTCAAATCATTAGTTTTACATATTTAAGTTAATAAACCTTCTTTAACGAACTGAAGTTGGCATAAAGCCATGGCGGCATAACAGCAGTGCATTTAGAAGAATTCCGTAATCTTATATTTAGGTATAAAGTCGATTTACTTCTATATACACATTTAGCAATCGATATCGAAATGCTTCAAATCATTAGTTTAACATATTTAAGTTAATTAACCTTCTTTATCCTACTGAAGTTTACATAAAGCCATAACGGTATAACGGCAGTGCATTTAGAATAATTCCGTAAGCTTTAATTTAGGTATAAAGTCGATTTTGTTGTATATACACATATAGCAATCGATATCGAAATGCTTCATATAACTGGTTTAACATATTTAAGTTAATAAACCTTCTTTAACTAACTGAAGTTAACATAAAACCATAACGGTATAACGGCAGTGCATTTGGAAGAATTCCGTAATCTTATATTTAGGTATAAACTCGATTTTCTTGTATATATGCATTAAGCAATCGATTTCGAAATGCTTCTAATATCTGGTGTAACATATCTAAGTTAATAAACCTTCTTTAATGAATTAAAGTTAACATAAAGCCATAACGGCATAACGGCAGTGCATTTAGAAAAATTCCGTAATCTTATATTTAGGTAGAAAATCGATTTTCTTGTATATATGCATTAAGCAATCGATTTCGAAATGCTTCAAATAACTAGCTTAACATATCTAAGTTAATAAACCTTCTTAAACGAACTAAAGTTAACACAAAGGCATGGCGGCATAACGGCAGTTCATATAGAAGAATTCCGTAATCTTATATTTAGGTATAAAGTCGATCTTCTTGAATATACTCATCTAGCAATCGATATCGAAATGCTTCAAATAACTGGTGTAACATATCTAAGTTAACAAACCTTCATTAACGAACTGAAGTCTACAAACGGCTTAACGGCATAACGGCAAAGCATTTAGAAGAATTCCGTAATCTTATATTTAGGTATAAAGTCGATTTTCTTGTATATACACATTTAGCAAGCGATATCGAAATGCTTCAAGTCATTAGTTTAACATATTTAAGTTAATTAACCTTCTTTAACGTATTGATGTTGATATAAAGCCATGGCGGCATAACGGCAGTGCATTTAGAAGAATTCCGTAATCTTATATTTAGGTATAAAGTCGAGTTTCTTGTATATACACATTTAGCAAGCGATATCGAAATGCTTCAAATCATTAGTTTAATATATTTAAGTTAATTAACCTTCTTTAACGTATTGAAGTTGATATAAAGCCATGGCGGCATAACGGCAGTGCATTTAGAAGAATTCCGTAATCTTATATTTAGGTATAAAGTCGATTTTCTTGTATATACACATTTAGCAAGCGATATCGAAATGCTTCAAGTCATTAGTTTAACATATTTAAGTTAATTAACCTTCTTTGACGTGTTGAAGTTGATAAAGAGCCATGGCGTCATAACGACAGTACATTTGGAAGAATTCCGTAGTCTTATATTTAGGTATAAAGTCGATTTTCTTGTATATATGCATTAAGCAGTCGATATCGAAATGCTTCAATTAACTGGTTTAACATACTTAAGTTAATAAAACTTTTTTAACGAACTGAAGTTAATATAAAGCCATAACGGCATAACGGCAGTGCATTTAGAAGAATTACGTAATCTTATATTTAGGTAAGAATTCGATTTTCTAGTATATACTTATTTAGCAATCGATATCGAAATGCTTCAAATAACTGGTGTAACATATCTAAGTTAACAAACCTTCATTAACGAACTGAAGCTAACATAAAGTCACAACGGCATAACGGCAGTGAATTTAGAATAATTCCGTAAGCTTATATTTAGGTATAAAGTCGATTTTGTTGTATATACACATTTAGCAATCGATATCGAAATGCCTCAAATCATTAGTTCAACATATTTAAGTTAATAAACCTTCTTTAGCGAACTGAAGTTGGCATAAATCCAAGGCGGCATAACGGCAGTGCACTAAGAATAATTCCGTAATCTTATATTTAGGTATTATGTCGATTCCCTTGTATATACGCATTAACAATCGATATCGAAACATTAGTTTAACATATTTAAGTTAATAAACGTTCTTTAACGCACTGAAGTCTACATAAAGCCTTAACGGCATAACGGCAGTGCATTTAGAAGAATTCCGTTATCTTATATTTAGGTATAAAGTCGATTTTCTTGTATATACACATTTAGCAAGCGATATCGAATTGCTTCAAATCATTAGTTTAACATATTTAAGTTAATTAACTTTCTTTAACGTATTGAAGTTGATATAAAGCCTTGGCAGCATAACGACAGTACATTTGGAAGAATTCCGTAATCTTATAATTAGGTATAAAGTCGATTTTCTTGTATATATGCATTAAGCAATCGATTTCGAAATGCTTCAAATAACTGGTGTAACATATCTAAGTTAATTAACCTTCTTTGACGTGTTGAAGTTGATAAAGAGCCATGGCGTCATAACGACAGTACATTTGGAAGAATTCCGTAATCTTATATTTAGGTATAAAGTCGATTTTGTTGTGTATATGCATTTAGCAATCGATCTCGAAAATCTTCAAATCATAAGTTTAACATATTTAAGCTAATTAACCTTCTTTAACGTATTGATGTTGATATAAAGCCATGGCGGCATAACGGCAGTGCATTTAGAAGAATTCCGTAATCTTATATTTAGGTATAAAGTCGAGTTTCTTGTATATACACATTTCGCAAGCGATATCGAAATGCTTCAAGTCATTAGTTTAATATATTTAAGTTAATTAACCTTCTTTAACGTATTGAAGTTGATATAAAGCCATGGCGGCATAACGGCAGTGCATTTAGAAGAATTCCGTAATCTTATATTTAGGTATAAAGTCGATTTTCTTGTATATACACATTTAGCATTCGATATCGAAATGCTTCAAATCATTAGCTTAACATTTTTAAGTTAATTAACCTTCTTTAACGTATTGAAGTTGATATAAAGCCATGGCCGCATAACGGCAGTGCATTTAGAAGAATTCCGTAATCTTATATTTAGGTATAAAGTCGATTTTTTTGTATATACACATTTAGCAAGCGATATCGAAATGCTTCAAATCATTAGTTTAACATATTTAAGTTAATTAACCTTCTTTGACGTGTTGAAGTTGATAAAGAGCCATGGCGTCATAACGACAGTACATTTGGAAGAATTCCGTAGTCTTATATTTAGGTATAAAGTCGATTTTCTTGTATATATGCATTAAGCAGTCGATATCGAAATGCTTCAATTAACTGGTTTAACATACTTAAGTTAATAAACCTTTTTTAACGAACTGAAGTTAATATAAAGCCATAACGGCATAACGGCAGTGCATTTAGAAGAATTACGTAATCTTATATTTAGGTAAGAATTCGATTTTCTAGTATATACTTATTTAGCAATCGATATCGAAATGCCTCAAATCATTAATTTAACATATTTAAGTTAATAAAGCTTCTTTAACGCCTGAAGTTAACATAAAGCCATGGCGCCATAACGGCAGTGCATGTAGAAGAATTCCGTAATCTTATATTCAGGTATGTAGTCGATTTTCTTGGATCTACATATTCAGCAATCGATATCGAGATGCTTCAACTCATTAGTTTAACATACTTAAGTTAATAAACCTTCTTTAACGGACTGAAGTTGGAATAAAGCCATGGCGGCATAACGGCAGTGCATGTAGAAGAATTCCGTTATTACAAATTTAGGTATAACGTCGATTTTCGTGTATATACACATTTAGCAATCGATATCGAAATGCTTCAAATCATAAGTTTAACATATTTAAGTTAATTAATCCTCTTTGTCTTACTGAAGTCTACAAAAGCCTTAACGGCATAACGGCAGTGCATTTGGAAGAGTTCCGTAATCTTATATTTAGGTATAAAGTCGATTTTCTTGTATATACACATTCAGCAATCGATATCGAAATGCTTCAAGTCATTAGTTTAACATATTTAAGTTAATTAACCTCCTTTATCTTACTGAAGTTTACATAAAGCCAAAACGGAATAACGGCAGTGCATTTGGAAGAATTCCGGAATCTTATATTTAGGTAAAAAGTCGATTTTTTTGTATATACACATTTAGCTATCGATATCAAAATGCTTCAAATCATTCGTTTAACATATTTAAGTTAGTTAACCTTCTTTAACGTAATGAAGGTGATATAGAGCCATGGCGGCATAACGACAGTGCATTTAGAAGAATTCCGTAATCTTATATTTAGGAATAAAGTCGATTTTCTTGTATATACACATTTAGCAATCGATATCGAAACATTAGTTTAACATATTTAAGTTAATAAACGTTCTTTAACGCACTGAAGTCTACATAAAGCCTTAACGGCATAACGGCAGTGCATTTAGAAGAATTCCGTTATCTTATATTTAGGTATAAAGTCGATTTTCTTGTATATACACATTTAGCAAGCGATATCGAATTGCTTCAAATCATTAGTTTAACATATTTAAGTTAATTAACTTTCTTTAACGTATTGAAGTTGATATAAAGCCTTGGCAGCATAACGGCAGTGCATTTAGAAGAATTCCGTAATCTTTTATTTAGGTATAAAGTCGATTTTCTTTTATATACACATTTAGCAATCGATAACGAAATGTTTCAAATCATTAACTTAACATATGTAGTTAATTAACCTTCTTTATCTTACTGAAGTTTACATAAAGCCATAACGGTATAACGGCAGTGCATTTGGAAGAATTCCCTAACCTTATATTTACGTATAAAGTCGATTTTGTTGTATATACACATTGAGCAATCGATATCGAGATGCTTCAACTCATTAGCTTAACATATTTAAGTTAATAAACCTTCTTTAACGATCTGAATTTGGCATATAGCCACGGCGGTATTACGGCAGTGCATGTAGAAGAATTCCGTAAACTTTTATTTAAGTATAAAGTCGATTTTCTTTTATATACACATTTAGATATCGATATCGAAATGCTTCAAATCATTAGTTTAACATATTAAATTAATAAACATTTTTTAGCTTACTGAAGTCTACATAAAGCCTTAATGGTATAACGGCAGTGCATTTAGAAGATTTCCGTTATCTTATATTCAGGTATATGGTCGATTTTCTTGTATATACACAATTAGCAATCGATAACGAAATGCTTCAAGTCATTAGTTTAACATATTTAAGTTAATTAACCTTCTTTAACGATCTGAATTTGGCATATAGCCACGGCGACATTACGGCAGTGCATGTAGAAGAATTCCGTAATCTTTTATTTAGGTATAAAGTCGATTTTCTTTTGTATACACATTTAGATATCGATATCGAAATGCTTCAAATCATTAGATAAACATATTAAATGAATAAACATTTTTTAGCTTACTGAAGTTTACATAAAGCCTTAACGGTATAACCGCAGCGCATTTAGAAGAATTCCGTTATCTTATATTTAGGTATAAATTCGATTTTCTTATATATACACATTTAACGAGCGATATCGAAATGCTTCAAATCATTAGTTTAATATATTTATGTTAATTAACCTTCTTTATCCTACTGAAGTTTACATAAAGCCATAACGGTATAACGGCAGTGCATTTGGAAGAATTCCGTAATCTTATATTTAGGTATAAAGTCGATTTTGTTGTATATACACATTTAGCAATCGATATCGAGATGCTTCAACTCATTAGCTTAACACATTTAAGTTAATGAACCTTCTTTAACGATCTGAATTTGGCACATAGCCAAGGCGGTATAACGGCAGTGCATGTAGAAGAATTCCGTAACCTTTTATTTAGGTATAAATTCGATTTTCTTTTATATACACATTTAGATATCGATATCGAAATGCTTCAAATCATTAGTTTAACATATTGAATTAATAAACATTTTATAGCTTACTGAAGTCTACGTAAAGCCTTAGCGGTATAACGGCAGTGCATTTAGAAGAATTCCGTTATCTTATATTTAGATATAAAGTCAATTTTGTTGTATATACACATTTAGCAATCGATAACGAAATGCCTCAAGTCATTAGTTTAACATATTTAAGTTAATAAACCTTCTTTAACGGACTGAAGTTGGCATAAAGCCATGGCGGCATAACGGCAGTGCATGTAGAAGAATTCCGTTATTTTATATTTAGGTATAAAGTCGATTTTCGTGTATATAAACATTTAGCAATCGATATCGAAATGCTTCAAATCATAAGTTTAACATATTTAAGTTAATTTATCCTCTTTGTCTTACTGAAGTCTACAAAAGCCTTAACGGCATAACGGCAGTGCATTTAGAGGAATTACGTAGTTTTATATTTAGGTATGAATTCGATTTTCTTGTATATACTCATTTAGCAGTCGATATCGAAATGCTTCACATCATTAGTGTAACATATTTAAGTTAATAAACCTTCTTACACGTATTGAAGTTGATACAAAGCCATGGCGGCATAACGACAGTACATTTAGAAGAATTCCGTTATCTTATATTTAGGTATAAAGTCGATTTTGTTGTATATACACATTTAGCAATCGATATCGAAATGCTTCAAATCATTAGTTTAACATATTTAAGTTAATTAACCTTCTTTATCTTACTGAAGTATACATAAAGCCAAAACGGAATAACGGCAGTGCATTTGGAAGAATTCCGGAATCTTATATTCAGGTAAAAAGTCGATTTTTTTGTATATAAACATTTAGCTACCGATATCGAAATGCTTCAAATCATTATTTTAACATATCTAAGTTAATTAACCTTCTTTATCTTACTGAAGTATACATAAAGCAGAAACGGAATAACGGCAGTGCATTTGGAAGAATTCCGGAATCTTATATTTAGGTAAAAAGTCGATTTTTTTGTATATACACATTTAGCTATCGATATCGAAATGCTTCAAATCATTCGTTTAACATATTTAAGTTCGATAAACTTATATTTAAGTAAAAAGTCGTTTTTCTTCTATACACATTTAGCTATCGATATCGAAATGCTTCAAATCATTCGTTTAACATATTTAAGTTCGTTAACCTTCTTTAACGTAATGAAGGTGATATAAAGCCATGGCGGCATAACGACAGTGCATTTAGAAGAATTCCGTAATCTTATGTTTATGTATAAAGTCGATTTTCTTGTATATACACATTTAGCAATCGATATCGAAATGCTTCAAATCATTAGTTTAACATATTTAAGATAATAAACGTTCTTTAACGCACTGAAGTCTACATAAAGCCTTAACGGCATAACGGCAGTGCATTTAGAAGAATTCCGTTATCTTATATTTAGGTATAAAGTCGATTTTCTTGTATATACACATTTAGCAAGCGATATCGAATTGCTTCAAATCATTAGTTTAACATATTTAAGTTAATTAACTTTCTTTAACGTATTGAAGTTGATATAAAGCCTTGGCGGCATAACGGCAGTGCATTTAGAAGAATTCCGTAATCTTTTATTTAGGTATAAAGTAGATTTTCTTTTATATACACATTTAGCAATCGATAACGAAATGCTTCAAATCATTAATTTAACATATGTAGTTAATTAACCTTCTTTATCTTACTGAAGTTTACATAAAGCCATAACGGTATAACGGCAGTGCATTTGGAAGAATTCCGTAATCTTATATTTAGGTATAAAGTCGATTTTGTTGTATATACACATTTAGCAATCGATATCGAGATGCTTCAACACATTAGTTTAACATATTAAGTTAATAAATATTTTTTAGCTTACTGAAGTCTACATAAAGCCTTAACGGTATAACGGCAGTGCATGTAGAAGAATTCCGTAATCTTTTATTCAGGTATAAATTCGATTTTCTTTTATATACACATTTAGATATCGATATCGAAATGCTTCAAATCATTCGTTTAACATATTTAAGTTAGTTAACCTTCTTTAACGTAATGAAGGTGATATAGAGCCATGGCGGCATAACGACAGTGCATTTAGAAGAATTCCGTAATCTTTTATTTAAGTATGAAATCGATTTTCTTGTACATACACATTTAGCAATCGATATCGAAATGCTCTAAATCATTAGTTTAACATATTTAAGTTAATAAACGTTCTTTAACGCACTGAAGTCTTCATAAAGCCATAACGGCATAACGGGAGTGCATTTAGAAGAATTCCATAACCTTATATTTAGGTATAAAGCCGATTTTCTTGTATATACTCATTGACATATTTACGATAACAAACCTACTTTAACGCACTGAAGTTAACACAAAGCCATGGCGGCATAACGGCAGTGCATTTGGAAGAATTCCGTAATCTTATATTTGGGTATAAAGTCGATTTTGTTGTATATACACATTTAGAAATCGATAGCGAAATGCTTTAAGTCATTAGTTTAACATATTTAAGTTAATTAACCTTCTTTAACGATCTGAATTTGGCATATAGCCACGGCGGCATTACGGCAGTGCATGTAGAAGAATTCCGTTATCTTATATTTAGGCATAAAGTCGATTGTCTTGTATTTACACATTTAGCAATCGTTATCGAAATGCTTCAAATCATTAGTTTAACATATTAAGTTAATAAACATTTTTTCGCTTACTGAAGTCTACATAAAGCCTCAACGGTATAACGGCAGTGCATTTAGAAGAATTCCGTTTTCTTATATTTAGGTAAAAAGTCGATTTTCTTGTATATACACATTTAGCAATCGGTAACGAAATGCTTCAAGTCATTAGTTTAACATATTTAACTTAATTAACCATCTTCAACGATCTGAATTTGGCATATAGCCACGGCGGCATTACGGCAGTGCATGTAGAAGAATTCCGTTATCTTATATTTAGGCATAAAGTCGATTGTCTTGTATTTACACATTTAGCAATCGTTATCGAAATGCTTCAAATCATTAGTTTAACATATTAAGTTAATAAACATTTTTTCGCTTACTGAAGTCTACATAAAGCCTTAACGGTATAACGGCAGTGCATTTAGAAGAATTCCGTTATCTTATATTTAGGTATAAAGTCGATTTTCTTGTAATACACATTTAGCAATCGATATCGAACTGCTTAAATCATTAGTTTAACAAGTTAAGTTAATTAACCTTCTTTAACGT
>JAPZAG010001140.1:0-20030 GCA_027475135.1 Bactrocera correcta | reverse complement strand
GCTATTAGTGTATTCAGTATGAGTTTCCATACTCTTAAGTAAGTAAAAATTTTCCCTGAAAGTGGGCGAGTTCACGCCTATAATCCAGTTTTTTAACTGTTCTATACTTAATCTTAATACTTGTATTTCGGATATTTTACTGAACTGAACGCTGAATATTGTATTTCTTTGTTATACGCTTGGGTGGCATTAGAGCAAGTATATATGAACAATGCCGTTATATGGATGGTGGACGTGGCTATTTCGATATTTTATATCCAAAACTAAAATGGTGGAGTAAGATATGTCCACATAATTAGTTAGTTTCCAATATTAATGGAATAGGACATTAAATCCACTAAAGAACAAGATCACATTCACATAATTTTTAAAAAATTTTAAGCTTAATTGACTTGTGAGTTATTATTATTATTATTGTTATTATTATTATTATTATTATTATTATTATTATTATTATTATTATTATTATTATTATTATTATTTTTATTATTATTATTATTATTTTTATTATTATTATTATTATTATTATTTTGTATGTTTACGGCCTTGATAATAAACTTATGCCCTTTAAAAAAAAAGCACATTTTCGTTTGTTTTAAGGGGTGTTAAGCAACCGTTAGAGACTGAATTTGCTAATAAGCCCCTTCATCAGTTCCAAACGATAAAATATGAAGAAGAATTACAATATGCAATAATTTAAAAATGTTTTGATCAACATTGTATATTTTTATACCCGGATATACCCTTTTCCTATATACCAAATTTGCCACGACGTTTGTAACACACCGAAGAAAACGTCTTATAGTATAGTATATAGTAAAAATAATCAGCCTAACGAGTCGATTTATATCGGTCTGTCTGTCTGTTCCTTTTTCTTAAGGAACTGCTAATTTGACAGAACCGCCAATATCGAACTACTATAGCATCTGGCTGCCATACAAACTGACCCGTCGAAATCAAATTCGTGTAGCGAAAACTTTTTTCTTTGACACGATGTCTTCATGAAATTTTGTAAGGACTAATATTTAAAGCAACAATACAATCTCGGAAGAAATTGTTCAGATCGTACCTCTATAGAATACAGCTCTCATATGAGCTGACCGATCCATATCAAAGTCTCTATGTAAAACTGTTTATTTGACATAATATCTTCACGAAATTCAGTATGAATTATTGTTAAACGCAACAGTATGATCTCCAAAGAAATTGTTCAGATTGGACCACTCTAGCATATAGCTGTCGAAGAAAATGACCGAACAAAATCAAGAAAAAAGATTTTTTATACCCTTTTATGCTATAAAAAATGTATATGTGAAGAGTGTTACATCTTCTGGGTAGTCGAAGTTAAGGTTTTTTCTTATTTGTTTACATAACCACACTTTTTAAATTTTCCACTGAGAAACGCGCCTCTGGCTTGCACTTTTTATCATCCATAGGTTTAAATTTATATTTATTTTTATAACAGTAAAAATACACACACATGTACATTTATATATACATATATGTATATATATATAATATATATATTTCAGATATCCGCAAAGGTAAATTCACATTCAAACGCAATTTGCGAATTAAGTCGTTTTATAATCACCAAAAATAACTCAATTTGCAATAAAGCAGAAATTAATTTCGCTGCTGCGCTTACGGCACCAGAGCGCGCTGCGTTGCCGTTAATGCGATTATGAAATTCCCAGAGCGCAGCAGAAATGCAAATGGCGCGACTGCAATGCAATTTGCAACATGATGCGCTAAAAATTGTTGACATTTTGACAGTTTTGATGCGACAATTTGTGTGGCGGCGTCGCCTTTATGGCCACTTCCATGCAGTGCGCTGCTGTTGTTGCTGCCAGCACTATCGCCACACACATACACATGTACATATGCATATGGTTATGTGGTATGTGCATATGCCGCGTGTGGCGCATAATCACTTTACAGTTAACTTGCGGTTGCTGCCGCAGTCAATTGCAAAAAGTGATTGTCACTCGATTTGCATGCAGCGCGAGTGGCAACACTGCCGTCACTGCCACTGCCAACGATAGCGCAGACAACAGCCATACACATGCATGCATATAACTGTATTATATATCTATGTGTTTGTGTGTTCGTGTGGCAGTCGCATTGCGAATTGTCATTCGGCAAAAAGTTTTTAATTGCCCAAATAATGGGAGCAATGAACCGCAATGATTGAGTGACTTTGCGTGCAAGCGACTTTGGCGAGGTGGGTGAACTGTGGGTGGGTGGGTGTTCTGGTTGCATATGTTGTTGTTTGCTAGTGTTGTGGTTTTGGCATTATTTTTCTGATTTTCTGTGTGGATTAGAATTTCAGATTTTGTAATAATTTATGCTGAGTGACGTAAGCAAACAACTGTTTTATGGAAAAGTTGCACATAACTTATAAGTGAACTAAAATATATACAAATATACATATGAACATATGTATTCATATACAAAAATATTTTATAAGTTCTCAAAAATTTGTATTAAATTAACTTGAGTTATATTTTTAATGCACTACTGCCTTGGCTTCGCTTTCTTTGCTCCTTTTTTCGCAAATTAACGGTATCTTATGCGACTAAAATTGCCAAAAATAACTTGAATTGTTTGCTTTCATTTTCAGCAGCGCTAGATGTACTCAGCTACACATATCACATATATTTACATACACATACATTCATAAATATAAAATATTATATACATGCATATAAATTTATATACATATACATCTAACCTCAGTGTTCAACTCGCGTTTTCCCTTTCAACGGCGCCACTTTAAGTTCAACTTCCTCATATTACACATAATTAAGTGAATATCTCCGCTTTAAAGCATTAACGTAATATCCGCTTAATTAGTACTTGTATTAGTGGTTTAATATCAAAAACAAAAAAAAAAATAATAATTTTAAGTGACAAAAAACATTTTAATTGTATCATTACTTAATTAACTAATGCAAATACATAGGGGTATTCACAGTGGAGGTAAAATAGTTGAAATGTTGTCTTGCGCTTCAAGCATAATATTTACAAGCTAAAGTATTAATATTTTTTTTTAGTAATTTAGCTCCGTTAATAGATCAAAATTAGCCATAAATATAGTAAAAACACAATTATTATATAATTTATACCTAAAAATTTCAAAATCTATTTTTTATTAATTATTTTTAAAGTGCATAATTTTCCAAGATTTCGAAAGTTTAAGTTTTTTGATCACAGTCGCTAGAATTCTAAGCTTAAATGAACAAAATTTGAAGAGTATCTAACCCAACCTAAAGATTAGTAGAAGTGAAACACTTTGTTAAGATATCTGGTCAAATGAAAAAGTTCCGTTCAGTTTGTATGGCAGCTACGAGTATATGATACAGTGGTTCAAAAACGGCGGTGCCAACAAATAGGCAGTTTCCTGGAGAGAAAAGCATATGTGCCAAATTTCAGATCATTACCACAAAAACTGTGAGATTAGTTCGCGTATATACTGTCTGCATGTAAATCTGGCGGGAAGGCCAATAGATATGATTAAATCGATTATTTTTATGGTATATATAATATACAGGATTTTCTCGACGTTCCATCTGGATGTTACAAACTTCCTATGAAACTTAATATACTCTGTTAAGAGTATAAAAAGGGGGTTCGGGTTGTATAGGTGTGTGTTTTATACAGAGTTCATGGATCATCAACTCTACTTTTAATATCGAAACTATACAAATTCCGTAAAATCAAGAAGACTTCTTGCAGGCGAAGAGAGTGAAGTGCAAATCTTTTTACTTCTCCTTTTACATTAAGATTTTCAATCAGATAATTTGTCCATTAACGTATTTTTCTTATCATGTAGATTATTTTTACTAACAGAAGCAGTGGGTTTGGTGTTTTTATAATGTTGAGATTTCAGTTTCTTCGGACTGGATGAATGCTTCGAAAATACATAGCTACGAACTTACTCATCGTGGAAAGTATTTTGAGAAAAATAAATCTACTTTTAGCCATAAATATTTACTCTTAATTTTAATATCAGAAATATAGGAAAAAACCCAAGTATTTATGTTAAGAGAGCTGGTGCTGGTCGCTGTTTTTTGGAAACAAGTATCTGAAGCACTTTATTTTTATGTTATAAGAAAATGTAAACCACAATCTACCATTTGTACTATGGTTTGGTTCAAGAAAATTTTTCCATGGTGTTATTTCGGGTTCAGAAACCATATATAAACTATTTCTCGATATAATTAACGAAATTAATTATCATAAAAGTATTGGCTTAAAGGCGAAAAAGTTTGAAATTTTTGATTTTCGGGAGCAGAATATAGACTTTGAAAGAATTCTGGCTAAACGTTTCGGAAAGTGCAAAGGTGAAGAGTACCAGATATGAGAGAGCCCACATATGAAACATTAGAGGTCCAGCATGATATTGTAATATTCTTTTGGGGCTTTTCAGGTTATGAGCACTATACACGCTCTAAACAGGATAAGTAATACAATATGATACCCGAAAATTTACCTACAAATTTGTCAAAACATTATGCATTCGGACACTTTATAACTCATCGCTGTGAATACCGCTAATTCGTCTATTGTCTGCCCAACATAACTGACAAATTGTATGCGAATGTGAAGTGAAATTGTATAGAAAAGATGACTCGCTTGATTTCCGCTCATTAAATATGCAAATTTATTTTGCCATATAGCCAAAACGGTACATTGTTGTTGCGACGCAGAAAATTAAACGAAAACTCACAAGTAAATGAAATTTCGAGGGAAAATGGCAGAAAAGTGTGGAAAGCTGTTTGGATTATGTAATAGAAAGTGGGGCTATTTGTATGAAACGCAAAAAAATATATGTATGCAAAACAATATTGTAAGACTTGAAAGAAAAAGAAAAGCAAAGGCAATTTTAGAAAAAACATCTAAAATATTTTAGCTTGCTAACTGGCACACAGTGCGACATATTCGAAACTGTGTTAATAGCGGTTTTATTTGTTTCGAACACGGTCTTAAATGTTAAACATCTGCTCTACTTTTGGGAGAACAAGTGTTCGGAACTAAGTACATATGCGCATGCTTGTCGATAGCGTCATACAAAGGCGGGTCTGTTGTGTTGCACGTTCTATTTGTAGGTTGTTAAGCAAATAGTGTTAGCTGACTAACGTTCAAGCGACATTTCAATGAAGCAAATTTAGTTTATGACTCAGAAGGGAGGCGGTTAAGATGTAACAATTTCGTTTGTATTTAAATATGTATTAAGGTGTGTCTAATTTTTTTTTTAGTTTTAGTTTTTTCCTTAGATACCCCGATAATATTGTCCTATATCTCGAAAAACAATTCTGGTGAAATTGGAATTGTGGTATTATTTTGCAAAAAAATTAAAAAAAAAATTGAAATAAAGATCTTTTACGATTTCAGCTTGGTCTTGGACCTAGAAGAGTTTTTGAACGAATCGACTTAGTGAAAAATCACTTAACCCTTTTTACAGATTGCTAAATTCTTTACAAACGGACTTTAGAAGAAAGCTTTTTTTTTGGCGCATCCTAATATACATATACACATCAGAGTGACTCAATTATTATGCCCTGAACAGGGTATATTAAGTTTGTCACGATGTTTGTAACACCCAGAAGGAAGCGTCGGAGACCCTATAAAGTATATATATACATGATCAGTATGTTGAGCTGAGTCGACATACTGTCTACTAGTCCCTCAGTTTTAAAGATATCCTTTTGAAATTTTGCAAACGTCATTTTCTCTTCAAGAAGCTGCTCATTTGTCGGAATGGCCGATATTGGACCACTAAAACATATAGCTTCCATATAAACTGAACGATCGGAATCAAGTTCTCATATGGAAAACTTTCGCATTTGACAATGTATCTTCATCAAATTTGGTATAGATTATTTTCTAGGGCAAAAATGTAATATCCGAGAAAATTGTTCAGATCGGTTAACTATAACATATAGCTGCCATACAAACTGGACACATAGTTACTAACAGAAATGCACCTGTGAAGGGTATTTAGCTTCGGTGCAACCGAAGTTAACGTTTTTTCTTGTTTTTATTATAAAATTGAATATACGGGAAATGTCTTACGAATCATTCTGAACAAGCTTGCATAAGAGAATAAAGGTCAAGAACAGGTTTCGAGCCAGCGATAAGGTGAAGTTTAAGAAATCTTAATAATTGGTTGTATGGGAGATATAGTTGTCTGATATGGCTGATTCCGATAAATGGTCAAAAGAATGTCCAAAGGTAGCCACATATTAGATTTTATTCGAATATCTCAGCAACTGAAAAAAATTGTATAATCCCTAAAACATTACGCCATAAAAATCGCTGCCCCGAAACCGGTTTGAGACCCATAGTTTCTTAGGCAAAGTTATTCAAAATGATCCGTAAAATATTTCCTGCGCATGGGACTGTAAAACGACCCGCCCTCATATAAATATATGTATATGAGTAAATATATACCACTTATTATGGCACATGCGTCTGGGCACACTTTTACTGCTTTTAGGTTTAGCAACATGAACATATATAAACTATTTACATATGCACATATATATACATACGGAACATGTATAGTACTTAGCATTTTCAGCCTCATGTCAGCACATTTGCATGCGTGTTTTCAGCAAACAATGCCTCATAGTTGAACATTTGATGATTTCCGCGCCTTGTTTGGCACATTTCCGCCACTAATGCTGCCGCCAACAACACCAACAACAACTTGCACAACACTATGACAATTTGTAAATGCTAATTTTTGAGCGCTAAAAACTTATTTGTTGTAAGTAGTTATGAGCTCGGCATACGCATTTATGACTCGCCAAGGTTGCCAGTGTGTCCCAAACTAGCTAATGATCGGCGTTTTTCAATCAAGTGTCAAGTGTTTGTTAATTCATCCGTCGTATTCACTTAACATAGCCATTATGCGCATTTGAAATAGGTTTTCCAATTTCATTTTACATAAATTATTTACATCGCATAGCATAAAATTTACTAATCTGCTCCGACATGCGCACACCTTAATATGTCCACATGTAAATCTTGCTTACCGAAATGGTCAAGAAGGGCACAAATATCTAATGTAAATGCCTGTATATTTTGAGCGATGATGTCAGTTCAATATCAAATATTTACGGTTTATGCAAATATTTTATTGGAAACTAATGTGTGCGAAAAAGATTAAAGCAAACCGCGAGATATTTACATCAGGAACGGGTGGAAACTTTACTTGGCAATGCCCTTAATAGTATTTACCCTAGTAGTATGTTGGCTTAGACCATATTTGCTTTTTGCACTTTTTTCAATATTATTTAAGTGCTTATTCGGAGTCAAATGACAACCAACTTTCGGACATATTACCTGTATGTAAATAGTTTTTATAAAATGATCAACCAGTCTTTTTATTTGATTAAAAATCGTATTATAAACCACCAAAAACTAACGAGTTTTGTGAAGAATTATATTTTTTATGTTTAAAACCCGGCCTTTTTGTCTATTTTTTATTTTTTTCTCGTGCGTAGATTATTGTACAGACAATCTATTTTAAAAAACAATTGTTTTTTAGGTTTCCTAACGGAAAAGATGCTAATCGTTGCAGCAGTGGAGAACCTTTTTTTGGAGCGCAGGAGAAAATTTTACTGTTTATATTAAAATTTGAAATAGGGACAGTAAATTTCATATATTTCGGTGTACACTTTTTTTTTCTAATTCTCCATGTCTAGTCGGATATGTGGTTTACTAAATGGTTAAACAAGTCTCAATCACCAAAAGCACATAGTAAAGTTTTATATGCTCAAGTAGACTGACTCAAACGACTCGACATTACAACGTATTGGATAGATCAGGTTAGGTTAGATTAGATATAGGATTGATCCAAAATCAGTGAATCTGACTTGATCAAATATTTGTGCTTTGTTTTACACAAAAACTCTCAAAGGGTGTGTTTAAGCAATTATTTCCATCAGTCATTTGCCAGTCTGCGACAAAATGATTCCACCTCGGCTTTCTCCATGTAGCTTTGGCAAAGAGCGCCGGACAAAATATTAAGTCTTACCAAGTGTGTACCTTTTGGACAGTGTCCAGTCAAAATACCTATTGCAAGATTTACTTTGCTAAGTGCAAGTAGGTCGGAGAACCTCTTACGGTTCACTTTGGGCCAGAAGTATCTTACAGCGCTCATTGGAGTACAAAAGGTCCAGCGCTAGAGCGCAAAAGGACATCGGACTACTGATTCGCTTTCAACCGGATGAAATTGGGTAAAAGTGCCCTCCCTAGCAATCTCATCGGCTTTGCAGTTTCCGGCAATTCTGCTGTCATCGGGCACTTATGTATAGTCTAATATGAAAAAACTTGAAGCCTTTTTAATGAACTCATACATTCCTTGACTAGGTTTGAGCGCCCAGTCAGCGAAACTTGTATAGGCACTCGGCTGTGTCAGAGCACACTTGATGGTAGCAACATCTGTTTGTAAGATGCTACAGTGGTGTGGCAGTCTGAAACTAGAGTTGATGGAGAGCTGCCGATGAAAGACTCCACCTCTGACTCTCCCTTAACTTCGATCCATCCGAAGAAGCAACTCATCTCCATCGACTTTGCCCCGCCCACAAATATCTCACAGGTGTGTGAGCAGGGAAGAAACCATCAGTTTAAGGTTCCACGATTAAGTGATCTAGATTACAAAGAATGGAATCGAAGTACTGTATCATTTCAATGTTCTCCTGCCTGGGACACCTCGCAGACCCAATTTTTCTATTGTAAAAAAATCGGATTTGCTAGCGATGAATTGATGTTGATATAATTGATATATACTAAAAAATTCTGGTAAGTATAAATTTGTTGGTTGAAATTTTGAAACCCCAAATTGTACTGGTGATTTACATATCATTATTATCATTAGATATAAATAAGTCGAGAGAGAATTGATATATCAAAGTCTATAATAGCAATAACTTGTATCGCCACAAAACTCGGATAATACTTCTTTACATTCATTTTCGAAACCCGCAATAATAATCAAGTTTTTATGTCACATAAATCGCGCTATAACTTCATGAAATAATATCGTGTTCGTGTAATAAACTAAACTTAGGTTGTAAACTAATATAAAGCAACGCTGGCTTTATGCAACTGAAGGCATCTCGGTACTGTATATTTAAATAAATAAATAAATTTCGAAACAAAGGTTTTTCAGTTAACTCAAGCATGACAATTAACATTTAACACTCTGCTCCGAAATTAGCAATAATTAGAGTTTTGCATTAATAACGGTGAGTGAATAGAAAACTATGGAAAAAAGCGCGTTGAAACTGAAATTATATGAATTTCTGTGAACATCGGCGGTGTCAAGTGCAATGTCAAATGCTGTTATAATACATATACCTATGCATAGTACGTACTTGTTGTTGGTTGAGCGTTAATTTGAAAAGCGTTTGCGAATAATGACATTATTATTGTTGTTGCCGTTCGTGTTAATAACATGAATTCGCAAAACTGAAGCATTGAACTACAGCTCGCAAGTGGCCTCTACGCGACCGACCTATGTTTGTATACACTTGTATTGACATTGGTAGGCAAAAAATGTTTGCTTGGCAGAAATTGCAAAAAATGTGATTTTTATGTGGCATAAAATTAAAGAAATATAATTTTTTAATTTTTTTTTTGTTTTTAATTTACAAACTACCAGAAAGTATTAAAGAAAAGTATACATAATTTTTTTATTTTTTTTATTTTTGTTAACTCTAAAATTACATTTATTTAAACAATTATTAATGCAGAAAATATTAATAAATAAAAATTTGTTATGGGAGATTGAACGATTAATTTTATTTTAATTACTAAAAACCTATAAAATATGAGCTTAAGTTACAAAGCATTAATAGCAATAAATCTTAACGAATATTGCGCTTAAGATTAGATTTAGTTTAGATTTATAAAAAATGTATTAAAAAGCTAATCAAATTTCATATTAAAGTTCAAAGTCCGAGAAATTTTCATAAATCAAAATAAATGGTTAAAATTTGCCCCCCGCTGGGCTTCAAGAAGTAATGATTTTTCTATTAGCGCATTTTAAGGGTATTTTTGTTTGAATATTAATTAAATATAATATATCATAAACTAAGCAAGATAAAATCAAGTTTCTAGTGAAATGGCTGAGAGTAAATTTGCCGCGTGGGAATATCGCTTAGTGAAGATTCAACTATTTACAGAGTGGGAAAACGGCCATTCCAAATTAGATATGGATTTTTAAATATTTGTTAAGCTAACAATTTCAAAATTAAGTATTTCATGGCAGCGAAAGCGAAATTAATGAGTAATAAATTTGATCTGCGAGGACGTTCCACGAAGTATAAGAAATATTTTGCTGAATTTTTTTTAATTCTTGCTTCGTTTGCTATTAGAAACTCATAAGTCGTAATGAGGAGGATCTTACTGTAAGCAAGCAATTGTAGCCTGCTTTGGCAGTGCTACTTAACCTCAATAATCGAAATACTTTTTCTTGATTCGAACTTTTTACGCAACTAAAGCAGTAATCAGACATTTTGATAAAAAAAATTTAGGAATAAATGCTTATTTAGAAGCAATTATACATATTATAACTCTTCTTTCATTATTTTACAATACCAATAATACATATAAAGTCTGAAATTTAAGGTAAACTCTTTAAAATGGACTTCTTTCTCAACAAATTTTTTTGGGTTCTTCTGATAAATTACACTACTTTACTGTCATTTTTGCTACTATTATGTGAGGTGCTGTTTCTTGCTAATTTTGGGTTGATAAAAGATAGTAAAAATTTCCTAACACGTCAGTGTTTTTTTTGTAGTCAAGGGGGCTAAGGGTAAAACCACAACCATTTACTAAAATGTCAAAAGGTGAGGAAAAATTTTTGAACGAGTATGTAACGAGGTTTTCAATGGGGGCGCTACAAAATTAGAGTGAGTCCCACGTTCAAGTTATGATCGCCTTAACCATCTTTTCGGAAAAACAACTGATCGTCTAGTTGAAAATTTGGAATTCACAGGCACAGTACAAAATGTTTCCGTGACAAAAAAGTGCCTGTAAGATCGAGAATATTGCTGAAGCAAATCAGTCTCTTACACATCATCCTGAAACTGCGACGTCGTTGTGGCGAATTTTGCGAAAATATATTGACCTACATCCTTACAAGATCCAATTGACGCAAGAATTGAAGCCGTTTGACCACCAGAATCGTCGCTGATCTGAGCAACAACTTGAACATGATCCGGATTTTCATCGAAAAATTATTTTCAGCGGTGACGTTCATTTCTAGCTGAATGGCTTCGTCAATAAGCAAAATATGCGTTGTTGGTCAGGCAATCCAAACGTACTCCATGAGGCACCATTTCATTCCGAAAATATTACGATTTGGTGCGGTTTATTGGCGGACGTCGTCATTGGACCGTACTTCTTCCGTGAAGACCAAGATTGGCACGAATTGGAATCGCTACCGCTCAATGATAACCGAATATTTTTGGGCCGAATTGGATTTTATGGACTTGGACAATATGTGGTTCCAACAGGACGATGCCACAAGCCACACAATGAATGTCACAACCGGTTTAACTGAAAGTCAAGTTTTGGTGAACGTGTTATTTTACGAAGCGACCCAGTCAATTGGCCGTCTCTGTCGAGCGATTTGACGCCGTTAGACTATTTCCTGTGGGTCTATGCCATGGTCTATGCCAACAAGCCAGTGACGATTAATGAACTTCGTACAAATATCAAAAGTGAAGTTGCAGCAGCATTCGCCGTTATTGTCTTCTCATCTTACCGGGTTTCACGTTGGTGAAACATTTGGAAGTTGGCCTCGATTATTACACAAGCTCACGTTCTCCGGTGGTTGTACTGTAGGAGCACAATTGTCGCTATTGAGTTGAGTCAATTCCTCTTGTGTTTCAGGAAACTCAATTGCAACCCCAAAAAATTTAACGTTTGGTGCGGATTATCGTATGAAAAGAGGGAAGAAGTGGCGTTATCTGACCGATCGTTAAGTTGACCGACTGCTTTTTACCGGAACTCGATAAAATCGGTTATATTTCTCTCTTTCCAAAAAAAATCTTTCTTTCTCATAAAAAATATATACTTTTAAAACCAATTTAAAAGGAATAAAGCTGTTTTAAGGCTTTAAAATCGACTGCTAGTCACTAAAGTCAACCAACTTTTTTTAATGTAGTTAATTAAACAAACATATACATATATGTATGTATAGTATCAATATGTATATATATTACAATATTAGAAATGCATACCAATGTATAGGTGTATATGTAAATGTATATATTTATAATCCCAATTAGAATTGCAGTATTCACACAGCTACAAAAAACAGACAAAAAACGAAACAAACAAAGACCGGAAATTGCAGTGCAATAACTTCTCAAAGTCATCAATAACCCGCAACAAACACGCACACATACATACTTACATACGCAGATGTGCAATGCCAGCTCCGTATGCAAGTGCAAGGCCACACAGAAAGGTTCAGCCACAAGCGGGTGTCTTCAAGCTCATGATATATTTTGTTTGTGGGCTGTGTTTGCAGGGCGGACAGCCATATTTCCGCTTGACTTGCAATTTGGGGCACGTTAGTGGCAATGTGTGTGTGCGTGGTGCAACGAATGCAGTTCACCATGCCGAGCTGCCAATGAAGCGCAATTCAAATAGTGAATTATATCCGTATGCTCCACGGCGGCAGTTGCAGCGTTGCAAGTTGCATTTGTGGCATGTCTAGTCCTTGTGACGCCTAGTCGAAGGCACAACCTTTTTGATTCCCTGCAGTAAGTCAGCTTTAGCGGGCGCTTGTTTTGTTTGCAAAGGAAATGCTGGCGTTGGAAAACATATGCGAGTGGTGGTGATTGGTGGTTGGTGGAGCAGCAACTTTTTGGCTGTTGCAGTGGCAATTGTTGTTTGAAAGTTTTTCGGCTGCAGACGATTTATCAAAACTAACTATGTGCCTTACTGTGCGGGCGCAGTCATGTGCAAAAAAGATATTTTGTTGCACTGTTTGGTAAGTTTCGTTTTTATGATAGCATCTTTACGCTTGGTTTAATTATAAATATTTTAAATGAATTTAGTTCTTCAAGTGGAAATAACCAGAAGTCTATTGAAATTAAAATTTATTTGAAAGAAGAGTGTTTTGAGCATATTTTTTGTTCTAAGCTAGCGCTAAGGCTTCGTGTGCCCCATTTGTCTATGCCACAAAAGTGTCCAAAGCACCGTTTCCTTGAATAAAGACCCATTTGTTACTAAATACCACGAAAAATAACTAGTAAATTCAATACCATTTTTTATTTAGCACAAAGTAAGTCGTCTGTTGGAATATAAATAAATCGCACTGACCAGCTTTATGTTCCTCAATTGCTATTTTTACCGCTTGGTGTTTCACAAGTTCAATTGTTTATAGCATAGTGTTCCATAAGTTCAATTCTTATTGCCTTATGTGCCACAAGTTCAATAATTCATAAATTTGTGTTTCGGAAGTTCAGTAATTCACAGATTCAACCGTCAACTTTTTTCGAGTTCACTCAGAGACATTTCATATACTTTTTAAATATGATTATTTTATGATATATAATAAGCTTCGTCTGCTGTTACAGAGCTTTGGGAGTTATGCTTTCCCTAACCTTTTTTGAAAATATATTTTGTTGCTGAATTTGGTTACCAAAAAGTTCCACGTCATACTTCGATTTGGTTTGAAGAAAGGAAAAAATAGCTTTCTCGAAAGTAGTCGAAGATAGCGGCATTTGAGCGGAATTAGAAAGGTTAGGTAAGGTTAAGAGGTCGAACCTAAGAGGGATCTCACTTCGACAGCGTAGAGATTCGGTCCACTGTGGTACCTAAAAACTCCTATATACCGGAGCATAAGATCGTTATAAATGGACAAAGCACTTTGAGCCCATCACAAATTTGTTGAGTCGGCTAATGCCAGTTTTGGGCATAATTTCTGGTTCACCACACGTAAGACGACTGAGATGTTTCAGTCTCAGGTTTGGAAAAGCTGGACAATGGAGAAGAAGTGCATGTATGTTTCCATCTCACCCTTCTCCATCAATTTTCATGCCTAGCGTCCGACAAGATTTTTAGTTTTATAGGATGAATATCTATTGAACAGTGCTCCGTAAAAGCTCTTACGATAGCGGTAAAATGAGCTTTGCTCAGGGCAAGTAGTTCAGCAGATCGCATGGGTTCTATTGTGGGTCAAAAGCATCTCATAGTTGTGTAAGCACGCGGAAGGTCCATTCAGTTCTGGAACGCAATAAGTCAATGGAGATGCAGCTCGGTACATTCTGGGTAACTCAGGGTTCCTTTTTGCAAAAAAAAACAGAAAGAAAATAAATCACTTTCGTTTCGACTTCATTTCTTTATATTACTACTTTATATTCCTAAGATTTTGAGATATCGATCTGAAATGCTTTAAACGACCGTTTCTCTGCAAGAAGCTGCTTCTTTGTCGAAATTGCCGATATCAGTCAAATATTAGATATAGCTACCTTATAAACTAACCGATCGAAATCAGGTTCTTGTGTGGAAAACTTTTTTATTTGACAAAATATGTTCACGGAATTTGGTATGGATTGTCCTCCAAGGCCAGATCCAGATCGGTGATGATAGTATATTGGTACCACGCACACTTATCCATCAAAACACGTTCTTTGTATGGGAGCTTTTTTAACTGGGAACTGCTTCAAAGCGGTCAAAATTAAGGGTTTTTACGCAAATATACACTAGTAAGTAGCGGTATCGCACTTGAAAATCTCCAATTAGTGCACACAGTAGTTCGCCAGGTCTTGCATAGTCTTCATATATATGACATAATCAATTTAAAGCCTACTTAGGGAGTTTGCAAAGCCTAAAAGGTTTTTTTTTTATTGAAATTTGAAAGTCAACGCGCAAGCTGAATGGGTGACATACTCACATATGTCAATATCTGTGCGTAAAAATATGTGTCAGCGCTCGCAAACAGTTGTAGCTTAAATTTAATAGTCCAACAATTACCTTTTACTAGAGACAAAACAATTAAAGACACTGAAATCGACGCAGACACGGCCGACATTCGCTGCCACAATAAAATTTTCGCTGATTTTTATCTACGAGCGAGCCGTAGACACTTAATACAAATGCTGTCTGCACTATGTATACACATGTACATTTGTATGGGTGTGTGTGTGAGCTTGTACTTTTATTTACTCTAATTGAAAGTTAAGTCAAGTTTAACACACAAGTGGACAAACACGTGAAGAAAAGGGCCAAGGCCGCGAGCAAAGCATATCTCGGCTTAAGTGTGACACAAATCGAAAGCCAGTTCGCGGCAGCGCCACGCATCGACCGACGACCACCGACCGACCACCAGCCAACACTGCCGCACAATTAAATCGTAAAATAAACGAAAAACAACAAAAACACAACAAAAAAACGTTTAAGAAAGTTGTGAAAAAAGCGGCTATGCCCACATATCTTCAGCATATTTATATATATATGCGCAAACGGACAACAACAACACTTATGTGTGCCACAAAAACATGTTTACGGCTGCGCTTCTGCTACACTTATGAGCCGTTGCATGTATGCATGTGCGCACTTTCGGTGGCAACTCACCTGAAAGATCATATAACCCGAATCGTACATCCAAAAGTCCTCCGGGGTATGACCGGGTTTGCTCAGCTGTATGGCGAGACAGCGCTGTAATATCAGCCGACAACGTTGCGGTCCACCAGGCGATTTCGTACCCATTGTGTTGCTGTTGTTGTAGTTGTTGACGATGAAAATATTGTCGCTTTATGATTTAAACACCGGTGTTAAGAATTTACGCTTGAATATTTATTTGCACTTTCCTCTCTTTTTCCTTTTTATATGTGTGTGTGCGTGAAATTTCACTTTCTTAACATGAGGGTGTGGGGGAACTGGCTGAGTGCTCTTTTTAATACAAAAAATATTTGTTTTGCTGTGTTTTTTTGACGATTTCGGTATATTTTTAAGGGTTATATTTTGGTTATATTTTTGGGTATATATGTATATATATTTTTTTATTTAATTCGTTTTTAATTAAGTATTTTTAAATATTTGAATTTTTGTGTTATTATCCAATTGTGTTTTTTATTTTGATTTCGGCGTATTTTTACAGGATTCGGGTATATATTTGGGTATATTTTTAGTTTTTATTTTGAATTAATTTTTTTTAATTATAATTTCTTATAATATATGCTTTAAATATCTTCAAAAACTCTTTTTTTAAATAATTGTTTACTTTTAATTATATTTTTCACAATATCAAATTTTTCAAAATTTTTTTTTTTTCCAAAAATAATATTTTTATACAATTATAATTTAATAATATTATTTTATTCAAATTTTACTTTTTTTTTACTTTTTTAAAAATATCTTGTTTCTGTTTTAATAACTTCTTACGCAACTTTAATATTTATTTATTTTGTTTTTAAATATTTTTTTCGAATTTAACTGAAAATAATTTTAAATGAGTTTTAGTATGCTTCAAAAATTTTTTACTTTTTTTTATTTTTTGTGTTTAAATTATATGTGGTTTTGAAATAATTTTTCACAAAAATTTTATGTATTGCAGTTTTTGAAATTTGGTTTTTTATTTTTCATAATATTTTTAATTAGAAAAATTTTTGTTTAATATTTTTTTCCAGTTTTTTTTATATTCTGTACACTTTTTAAAACTTTGGTTTGTGTTAATAAAACTTTTGTTTTTTGATTTTTGAAAATTTAATGTTCAGAATTTTTTTGTATAATATCGCTTTAAAAAAACTTTAATTTGCATATTTCAAAATTTTTGGCGATTTTCATAAATATTTGTTCTTTAAAATAATTTTTTAAATTTATTATTTCAATAAAAATTTTTTTATTTTTTTTTAATTTATTATTTAAATAAAATAATTTTTTAAATAAATTTTTTAGTATTTTTAGTAATTTTTGAAATCAACTTTTACGATTTTTAATAATTTTTTCAATAATTTTATTTACAATTTTTAATAATTTGTTCACTTCAATTCACTTATTAAATTCGTATTTATTTTAATTCTTCGTCACAAATTAAACTTTTATATTGACACACATATTTATGTACTTTTCGTTATGTAATACCGCTCGTTACGAATTCGTTTTAATTTTTCGACAAATTTTTTTTTGCGTATTTCAAAAATTTACTGCCTTCTGCTACACAAAAGTCACTTGCTCACATTTCCGTTATTACAAAAGCGCTCATTAGGTTCATCCGACAATTTCGTAGCTTTTCGCTAATTTTTGCAACTTTTTTTGCTCAAAGTTGCACTGGTGACACCCCGGACAGTAGGGCACGAAACCCAGACAACATTAATCGGTAGCTTTTTCGCATGCCATTTACCCATACACAAATATTTACTTGCAATTCACAATATTTACTTTTTTCTTAACGCATGCGCGACACACTTTTTAAACCTTCTGCGTTTTCCTGCGATTCGCAGGCGAAGAAAAGTACTCGTTCGTTTAGGAAATTACGTTTGCTCGCCTACAACATGACCACAACGTACCAACACACGCCACAAAACGCCGCACAACCGCTATAACGGACAACGCGCGTCGGTAGATGAATTCGTACTAGCGCCGTCGGAGCGCCATGCCTGTTGACAAAGTCAGCCGAAAATGTTCAGTTGCTCGACGTGCTCCAGCGTCGATTGGAGCAAGCGGCAGCGACAGCAAGCAACGTGCCAAAAGTCGAAAATCAACAAAAACAATGTCTGGAGTTGGTCGCAAAGTGCTTGAGCTCACAACAACAATACGCGCACATGAGTTGCTTGAGTAAAGTTGACGACGACGACGACGACGACGCCGCACAGCGCATTGGAGCCACCGACGTGTATGCGAAGATTACGCTCGCCGATTACACTGACGACTACGACGGCAACGACATTGGCCGAACGCTGCACGCTCGTCACTCTGTATCATGCTGCAGCAGTGGATGCTAGCCATGAGGTGGCGGCGATGGCGTTTGGAGGTGGTGGTGTTAATGATCGCTACTGCACGACCGCCAGCTTCGTTGGTGAGCCGATACGTGATCTGTAACGAGAAGAGAAAGAGAGAGAGTGTATGAGAGCAGGTGAGCGATTGGAAGAGCACGTGTTGCTTTGGGAGCAAGATGTTGGAAAAATAATTAATAAGACACTCGACTGAGGCAAAGCTTATTGGCAATCGTTAACTTTGGCAAGAGCACCGGGTAACTTAAGTTGCGAACTGCTGTCAGCCACAAGTTGGCGGCAGCAAGCGCTCTCAAGAATCTATAACCGAGATCACGTTGACGAGCGTCGCATGCGAAAGATCACCACTTTTCTCACACATAATAAAATTAGAGTTGCTGGTGCTTTTGTTGTTGCTTTTTACATATTTACATATGCTTGCAGGTGTGTGTGTATGTATGTTATATATGAGGCCCTCACATTCCGCTGCGAATTTGAATTGTGTAAAAAGTGGCAGATCGAGTTCACACACTGCCTGTGCGATGAGCGACAATTCGAAACTCGCCTTAAAAATTGCAAAAAAAATTCAGTTTTTTCCATCCTCAGTTGTTCAATTAAATCTCGTACCTGTTGGCCGTGCTGGTGATTTGACTGGGTTTCTCACCAGCTAGGAATGTAATTTCTGGGCTCGTGGCAAGCTTTTTTTTTACAAGTTTGCGCTGTTTTATGTCAGACAGACTTTTAATCATGAAACAATGCGCACGGCAAAATGGAAAGGTGATTCATGTTAGATGTCAGCGTAAAAATGTAGTGTAACCTAATAAATAACGGTAGTTCTTGAATGTAACTATAGCGAATTTTAATATGTTATATGGTAAATCCAAGCATATACTCGTGGTGCAGCTTTAGTAGTTAATGCCATAAAATAGTTTATGTGTGACGTCACTTTAGCTCAGTTCTTAGTGAGTCTGACACTATTTGGCAGAAAAAGACAAATCGCGTTGTCTATTAAGTATAATCTATTACACTTTTCTATAAACAACTGATTTTTCGCAGAGAAAATTTAATCATAATATAGAACTAGTAAATTTTAATTATAATACTGTTTAAAATTATAGTTTACAGTGTTCAAACAACTAAGCTAACCTAAAAAAAAGAAAAAAAAAAATTGAATGAATTGTACATTTTTCAAATTATGAGTAATAAAAAGATCATATTATACAAGTTCGTTTCATTTCTGTTAGAAAGTGTCTTAAAAATTGAATAAATATAGTCTGACTATATTGCCTTGAAAAATGCATAGCATTGTAATTCATCATAATGTATCGGTTTTTCCAATACATAATATAAGGTTCAAGTGCCAATAAGCCAAAGAACCGCTCGAAGTAATGAAAATATTGCCGTGGTTCAGACAGGTGTTGCTGAAGATCACAATTTGCCGATTGCAAAACGATCTCATGAATTCTGACTGTCTCAAACCATAACCTGGTGGATTTTGATAAGGGATTTGGGCTTGGATCCATGTAAAATTGTTCTCACTCATGAACTGAAGCCTTTGGATACTATACACGTCGTGAACTTGCTGATTTTGCCTTGGAACAACTTGAAAATGTTAACAATTCTAGTAAGAAAATCGTCCTTTGCGATGAGGCTAATAACAAAACTGTCGATTCTGGTGCGAAGAAAACTTCACACAAACTTTTCATAAATAGCCAATACATTCACATAAATTGACAGTTTGATGTGGTCTGGGGGAGTATCGGTCCGTACTTCTTTCGAAATTAAGCTTGTTGTATTCTATTGTCAAGGGAGAGGGGTGTCGATGATTTTATGGTCGCCTTTGCAAGAAGTTGATCTTGATCACATCTGGTTTCAACAAGACGCAATACGTGCCACACAGTACATGCAATAACCGAATTATTGCGAGAAAAGTTCGGAGATTCGATTATTTCAACAAATTGTGTTAAATCACACCATTAGACTAGTTTTTGTGGGGTTAACAACAATAAACCGGATTCTCTTCAAACGTAAAAAGTCAATATTGAACCTACGATTCATGACACA
>JAPZAG010001139.1:0-39471 GCA_027475135.1 Bactrocera correcta | reverse complement strand
TGTAAACTTCAGTAAGATAAAGAAGGTTAATTAACTTAAATATGTTAAACTAATGATTTTAAGCATTTCGCTATCGATTGCTAAATGCGTATATACAAGAAAATCGACTTCTTACCCAAATATAAGATTACGGAATTATTCTAAATGCACTACCGTTATGCCGCCATGGATTTATGCCAACTTCAGTTCGCTAAAGAAGGTTTATAAACTTAAATATGTCAAACTAATGATTTGAAGCATTTTGATATCGGTTGCTAAATGCGTATATACAACAAAATCGACTTTATACCTAAATATAAGCCTACGGAATTCTTCTAAATGCACTGCCGTTATGCCGTTATGGCTTTATGTTAACTTCAGTTCGTTAAAGAAGGTTTATTAACTTAAATATGTTACACCAGTTATTTGAAACATTTCGAAATCGATTGCTTATTGCATATATACAAGAAAATCGACTTTATGCCTAAATATAAGATTACGGAATTCTTCCAAATGTACTGTCGTTATGCCACCCTGGCTTTATATCAACTTCAATACGTTAAAAAAGGTTAATTAACTTAAAAATGTTAAACTAATGATCGATTGCTAAATGTGTATATACAAGAAAATCGACTTTATACCTAAATATAAGATTACGGAATTCTTCTACATGAACTGCCGTTATGCCGCCATGGCTTTGTGTTAACTTCAGTGCGTTAAAGAAGCTTTATTAACTTAAATATGTTAAACCAATGATTGAAAGATTTTCGAAATCGATTGCTAAATGCATATACACAACAAAATCGACTTAATACCTAAATATAAGATTACGGAATTCTTCCAAATGTACTGCCGTTACGCCGTTAAGGCTTTTGTAGACTTTAGTAAAATAAAGAGGGTTAGTTAGCTTAAATATGTTAAACTAATGATTTGAGGCATTTCGATATCGATTGCTTAATGCATATATACAAGAAAATCGACTTTATACCTAAATATAAGCTTACCGAATTCTTGTAAATGCACTGCCGTTATGCCGCCAAGGCTTTATGTTAACTTCAGTGCGTTAAAGAAGCTTTGTTAACTTAAATATGTTAAACCAGTTATTTGAAGCATTTCGATATCGTTTGCTTAATGCATATATACAAGAAAAGGGACTCTATACCTAAATATAAGATTACGGAATTCTTCCAAATGTACTGTCGTTATGCCACCATGGCTTTATATCAACTTCAATACGTTAAAAAAGGTTATTTAACTTAAATATGTTACACTAGTTATTTGAAGCATTTCGAAATCGAATGCTTAATGCACATATACAAGAAGATCGACTTTCTACCTAAATATAAGATTACGGAATTCTTCTAAATGCACTGCCGTTTACCGTTATGGCTTTATGTTAACTTCAGTTCGTTAAAGAAGGTTTATTAACTTAGATATGTTACACCAGTTATTTGAAGCATTTCGGAATCGATTGCTTAATGCATATATACAAGAAAATCGACTTTATATCTTTATGTAGACTTCAGTGTGCTAAAAAATGTTTATTAACGTAATACGTTAAACTAATGATTTGAGGCATTTCGATATCGATTGCTTAATGTGTATATACAAGAAAATCGACTTTATATCTAAATATATGATAACGGAATTCTTCTGAATGCACTGCCGTTATGCCGCTAAGGCTTTTGTAAACTTCAGTAAGATAAAGAGGGTTAATTAGCTTAAATATGTTAAACTAATGATTTGAAGCATTTCGATAGCGATTGCTAAATGTATAATTACAACAAAATGGACTTTATACCTAAACATAAGATTATGTAATTCTTCCAAATGCTTTGCCGTTATGCCGTTAAGGCGTTTGTAGACTTCAGTAAGATAAAGAGGGTTAATTAACTTAAATACGTTAAACTAATGATTTGAAGCATTTCGATATCGATTGCTAAATGAGTATATACAAGAAAATCGACTTTATACCTAAATATAAGATTACGTAATTCTTCTAAATGCTTTGCCGTTATGCCGTTAAGACGTTTGTAGGCTTCAGTAAGATAAAGGGGGTTAATTAACTTAAATATGTTAAACTAATGATTTGAGGCATTTCGATATCGATTGCTTAATGTGTATATACAAGAAAATCGACTTTATACATAAATATAAGATTACGTAATTCTTCTAAATGGTTTGTCGTTATGCCGTTAAGGCGTTTGTAGGCTTCAGTAAGATAAAGGAGGTTAATTAACTTAAATTTGTTAAACTAATGATTTGAGGCATTTCGATATCGATTGCTAAATGTGTATATACAAGAAAATCGACTTTATACCTAAATATAAGATTACGGAATTCTTCCAAATGTACTGTCGTTATGCCGCCATTACTTTATATCAACTTCAATATATTAAAGAAGGTTAGCTAAATTAAATATGTTAAACTAATGATTTGAGGGATTTCGATATCGATTGCTAAATGTGTATATACAACAAAATCGATTTTATACCTAAATATAAGCTTACGGAATTATTCTAAATGCACTGCCGTTATGCCGTTATGGCTTTATGTTAACTTCAGTTCGTTAAAGAAGGTTTATTAACTTAGATATGTTACACCAGTTATTTGAAGCATTTCGGAATCGATTTCTTAATGCATATATACAAGAAAATCGACTTTATACCTAAATATAAGATTACGGAAATCTTCCAGATGTACTGTCGTTATTCCGCCATGGCTTTATATCAACTTCAATATGTTAAAGAAAGTAAATTAACTTAAATATATTAAACTAATGTTTTGAGGCATTTCGATATCGATTGCTAAATGTGTATATACAAGAAAATCGACTTTATACCTAAATATAAGATTACGGAATTCTTCTACATGCACTGCCGTTATGCCGCCATGGCTTTATGTTAACTTCAGTGTGTTAAAGAAGTTTTATTTACTTACACAATAAAATCGACTTTATACGTAAATATAATATTAATTAATTCTTCCAAATGCACTGCCGTTATGCCGTTAAGGCTTTTGTAGACTTCATTAAGATAGAGAGGGTTAATTAGCTTAAATATGTTAAACTAATGATTTGAAGCATTTCGATATCGATTGCTAAATGTGTATTTACAACAAAATCGATTTTATACCTAAATATGATTTTACGGAATTCTTCCAAATTCACTGCCGTTATGCCGCTAAGGCTTTTGTAGACTTAAGTAAGATAAAGATGGTTAATTAACTTAAATATAATAAACTATTGAGTTAAAGCATCTCGATGTCGATTGCTAGGTGTGTATATACAAAAAAATCGACTTTATACCTAAATATAAGACTACGGAATTCTTCCAAATGCACTGCCGTTATACCGTTATGGCTTTATGTAAACTTCAATAAGTTAAAGAAGGTTAATTAAATTAAATATGTTAAACTAATAATTTGAAGCATTTCGATATCGAATGCTAAATGTGTACATACAAACATTCGACTTTATACCTAAATATAATATTACGGAATTCTTCTAAATGCACTGCCGTTATGCCGCCATGGCTTTATGCCAACTTCAGTTCGTTAAAGAAGGTTTATTAACTCAAATATGTTAAACTAATGATTTGAAGCATTTCGATATCGATATCTAAATGTGTATATAGAAGAAAATCGACTTTATACCTAAATAAAAGATAACGGAGTTCTTCTCAATCATTAGTTTAACATAGTTAAGTTAATAAACCTTCTTTAACGAACTGAAGTTGGCATAAAGCCACGGCGGCATAACGGCAGTGCATTTAGAAGAATTCCGTTATCTTATATTTAGGTATAAAGTCGATTTTCTTGTATATTTGCATTTAGGAATCCATATCGAAATGCTTCAAATAACTGGTTAAAATATTTAAGTTAATAAACCTTCTTTAACGAACTGAAGTTAACATAAATGCATAACGGCAGTGCATTTAGAATAATTCCGTTATCTTATATTTAGGTATAAAGTCGGTTTTCTTCTATATACAAATTTAGCAATCGACATCGAAATGCTTCAAACCATTAGTTTAACATATTTAAGTCAATTAATCTTCTTAACGTATTGAAGGTGATATAAAGCCATGGTGGCATAACGACAGTACATTTGGAAGAATTCCGAAATCTTATATTTAGGTATAAATTCGATTTTCTTGTATATATATATCTAGCAATCGATATCGAAATGCCCCAAATCATTAGTTTAACATATTTAAGTTAATTAACCTTCTTTATCTTACTGAAGTTAACATAAAGCAATAACGGCATATCGGCAGTGCATTTAGAAGAATTCCGTTAAAATATATATTAGGTATAAAGTCGATTTTCTTGTATATACACATTTAGCAATCGATATCGAAATGATTCAAATCATTACTTTAACATATTTAAGTTAATAAACCTTCTTTAACGAACTGAAGTTGGCACAAAGCCATGGCGGCATAACGGCAGTGCATTTAGAATAATTCCGTAATCTTATATTTAGGTATAAAGTCGATTTTCTTGTATATACACATTAAGCAATCGATATCGAAATGCTTCAAATCATTAGTTTAACATATTTAAGTTAATTAACCTTCTTTATCTTACTAAAGTCTACAAAAGCCTTAACGGCATAACGGCAGGGCATTTGGAAGAATTCCGTAATCTTATATTTAGGTATAAAGTCGATTTTCTTGAATATAATCATTTAGCAATCGATATCGAAATGAATCAAATAATTAGTTTAACATATTAAAGATAATTAACCTTCTTTAACGAACTGAAGTTGGCATAAATCCAAGGCGGCATAACGGCAGTGCATTTAGAATAATTCCGTAATCTTATATTTAGGTACAAAGTCGAATTTCTTGTATATACCCATTTAGCAATCGATATCGAAATGCTTCAAATCATTAGTTTAACATATTTAAGTTAATAAACTTTTTTTTAGCTTACTGAAGTCTACACAAAGCCTTAACGGTATAACGGCAGTGCACTTAGAAGAATTCCGTTATAATATATTTAGGTATAAAGTCAATTTTCTTGTATATACACATTTTGCAATCGATATCGAAATGATTCAAATCATTACTTTAACATATTTAAGTTAATAAACCTTCTTTAACGAACTGAATTTGGCATAAATCCATGGCGGCATAACGGCAGTGCATTTAGAATAATTCCGTAATCTTATATTTAGGTATAAAGTCGATTTTCTTGTATATACATATTTAGCAATCGATATCGAAATGCTTCAAATCATTAGTTTAACATATTTAAGTTAATAAACCTTTTTCAACGAACGGAAGTTGGCATAAATCCATGGCGTCATAACGGCAGTGCATTTAGAATAATTCCGTAATCTTATATTTAGGTATAAAGTCGATTTTCTTAAATTTGCACAATAAGCAATGGATATCGAAATGCTTCAAATCATTAGTTTAATATATTTAAGTTAATAAATTTTTTTTGGCTTACTGAAGTCAACACAAAGCCTTAACGGTATAACGCCAGTGCTTTTGGAAGAATTCCGTAATCTTATATTTAGGTATAAAGTCGATTTTCTTGTATATACTCATTTAGCAGTCCATATCGAAATGAATCAAATCATTAGTTTAACATATTAAAGTTAATAAACCTTCTTTAACGAACTGAAGTTGGCATAAATCCATGGCGGCATAACGGCCGTGCATTTAGAATAATTCCGTAATCTTATATTTAGGTATAATGTCGATTTTCTTGTATATACGCATTTAGCAATCGATATCGAAATGCTTCAAATCATTAGTTTAACATATTTAAGTTAATAAATTTTTTTTTAGCTTACTGAAGTCTACACAAAGCCTTAACGGTATTAGGCAGTGCATTTAGGAGAATTCCGTAATCTTATAATTAGGTGTAAAGTCGATTTTCTTGTATATACACATTTAGCAATCGATATCAAAATGCTTCAAATCATTAGTTTAACATATTTAAGTTAATAAACCTTTTTCAACGAACGGAAGTTGGCATAAATCCATGGCGTCATAACGGCAGTGCATTTAGAATAATTCCGTAATCTTATATTTAGGTATAAAGTCGATTTTCTTAAATTTGCACAATAAGCAATCGATATCGAAATGCTTCAAATCATCAGTTTAACATATTTAAGTTAATAAATTTTTTTTGGCTTACTGAAGTCTACACAAAGCCTTAACGGTACAACGCCAGTGCATTTAGGAGAATTCCGTAATCTTATATTTAGGTATAAAGTCGATTTTCTTGTATATACATATTTAGCAATCGATATCGAAATGCTTCAAATCATTAGTTTAACATATTTAAGTTAATTAACCCTCTTTATCTTATTAAAGTCTACAAAAGCCTTAACGGCATAACGGCAGTGCATTTGGAAGAATTCCGTAATCTTATATTTAGGTATAAAGTCGATTTTCTTGTATATACTCATTTAGCTATCGATATCGACATGCTTCAAATCATTAGTTTAATATATTTAGGTTAAAAAACCTTCTTTAACGAACTGAAGTTGGCATAAATCCATGGCAGCATAACGGCAGTGCATTTAGAATAATTCCGTAATCTTATATTTAGGTATAAAGTCGATTTTCTTGTATAAACTCATTTAGCAATCGATATCGAAATGCTTCAAATCATTAGTTTAACATATTTAAGTTAATTAACCTTCTTTATCTTACTGAAGTCTACAAACGCCTTAACGGCATAACGGAAAAGTATTAAGAAGAATTACGTAATCTTATATTTAGGTATAAAGTCGATTTTGTTGTATATACACATTTAACATTCGATATCGAAATGCTTCAAATCATTAGTTTAGAATATTTAAGCTAATTAACCCTCTTTATCTTACTAAGGTCTACAAAAGCCTTAACGGCATAACGGCAGTGCATTTGGAAGAATTCCGTAATCATATATTTAGGTATAAAGTCGATTTTCTTGTATATACTCATTTAGCAATCGATATCGAAATGCCTCCAATCATTAGTTTAACATATTTTAGTTAATTAACCTTCTTTAACGAACTAAAGTTGGCATAAACCCATGGCAGCATAACGGCAGTGCATTTAGAGTAATCCCGTAATCTTATATTTAGGTATAAAGTCGATTTTCTTGTATATTTGCATTAAGCAATCGATTTCTAAATGCTTCAAATAACTGGTGTAACATATCTAAGTTAATAAACCTTCTTTAACGAACTGAAGTTAACATAAAGCCATAACGGTATAACGGCAGCGCATTTAGAAGAATTCCGTAATCTTATGTTTAAGTATAAAGTCGATTTTCTTGTATATACTCATTTAACAATCGATATCGAAATGCTTCAAATCATTAGTTTAACATATTTTAGTTAATAGACCTTCTTTAGCGAACTGAAGTTGGCATAAAGCCCTGGTAACATAACGACAGTGCATGTAGAAGAGTTCCGTAACCTTATATTTAAATGTAAAGTCGATTTTCTTGTATTTACATATTTAGCAATCGATATCGATATGCTTCAAACCATTAGTTTAACATATTTAAGTTAATTAATCTTCTTAACGTATTGAAGGTGATATAAAGCCATGGTGGCATAACGACAGTACATTTGGAAGAATTCCGTAATCCTATATTTAGGTATAAAGTCAATTTTCTTGTATATACTCATTTAGCAACGATATCAAAATGCTTCAAATCATTAGTTTAACATATTTAAGTTAATAAACCTTTTTCAACGAACGGAAGTTGGCATAAATCCATGGCGTCATAACGGCAGTGCATTTAGAATAATTCCGTAATCTTATATTTAGGTATAAAGTCGATTTTCTTAAATTTGCACAATAAGCAATCGATATCGAAATGCTTCAAATCATCAGTTTAACATATTTAAGTTAATAAATTTTTTTTGGCTTACTGAAGTCCACACAAAGCCTTAACGGTACAACGCCAGTGCATTTAGGAGAATTCCGTAATCTTATATTTAGGTATAAAGTCGATTTTCTTGTATATACATATTTAGCAATCGATATCGAAATGCTTCAAATCATTAGTTTAACATATTTAAGTTAATTAACCCTCTTTATCTTATTAAAGTCTACAAAAGCCCTAACGGCATAACGGCAGTGCATTTGGAAAAATTCCGTAATCTTATATTTAGGTATAAAGTCGATTTTCTTGTATATACTCATTTAGCTATCGATATCGACATGCTTCAAATCATTAGTTTAATATAATTAGGTTAAAAAACCTTCTTTAACGAACTGAAGTTGGCATAAATCCATGGCAGCATAACGGCAGTGCATTTAGAATAATTCCGTAATCTTATATTTAGGTATAAAGTCGATTTTCTTGTATAAACTCATTTAGCAATCGATATCGAAATGCTTCAAATCATTAGTTTAACATATTTAAGTTAATTAACCTTCTTTATCTTACTGAAGTCTACAAACGCCTTAACGGCATAACGGAAAAGTATTAAGAAGAATTACGTAATCTTATATTTAGGTATAAAGTCGATTTTGTTGTATATACACATTTAACATTCGATATCGAAATGCTTCAAATCATTAGTTTAGAATATTTAAGCTAATTAACCCTCTTTATCTTACTAAGGTCTACAAAAGCCTTAACGGCATAACGGCAGTGCATTTGGAAGAATTCCGTAATCATATATTTAGGTATAAAGTCGATTTTCTTGTATATACTCATTTAGCAATCGATATCGAAATGCCTCCAATCATTAGTTTAACATATTTTAGTTAATTAACCTTCTTAAACGAACTAAAGTTGGCATAAACCCATGGCAGCATAACGGCAGTGCATTTAGAGTCATTCCGTAATCTTATATTTAGGTATAAAGTCGATTTTCTTGTATATTTGCATTAAGCAATCGATTTCTAAATGCTTCAAATAACTGGTGTAACATATCTAAGTTAATAAACCTTCTTTAACGAACTGAAGTTAACATAAAGCCATAACGGTATAACGGCAGCGCATTTAGAAGAATTCCGTAATCTTATGTTTAAGTATAAAGTCGATTTTCTTGTATATACTCATTTAACAATCGATATCGAAATGCTTCAAATCATTAGTTTAACATATTTTAGTTAATAGACCTTCTTTAGCGAACTGAAGTTGGCATAAAGCCCTGGTAACATAACGACAGTGCATGTAGAAGAGTTCCGTAACCTTATATTTAAATGTAAAGTCGATTTTCTTGTATTTACATATTTAGCAATCGATATCGATATGCTTCAAACCATTAGTTTAACATATTTAAGTTAATTAATCTTCTTAACGTATTGAAGGTGATATAAAGCCATGGTGGCATAACGACAGTACATTTGGAAGAATTCCGTAATCCTATATTTAGGTATAAAGTCAATTTTCTTGTATATACTCATTTAGCAATCGATATCGAAATGCTTCAAATCGTTAGTTTAACATATTTAAGTTAACAAACCTACTTTAACGAACTAAAGTTGACATAAAGCCTTGGCGGAATAACGGCAGTGTACTTGGAAGAATTCCGTTATCCTATGTTTAGGTATAAAGTCAAGTTTTTTGTATATACTCATTTAGCAATCGATGTAGAAATGCTGCAAATCATTAGTTTAACATATTTAAGTTAATAAACTTTTTTTAGCTTACTGAAGTCTACACAAAGCCTTAACGGTATAACGCCAGTGCATTTAGGCGAATTCCATAATCTTATATTTAGGTATAAAGTCGATTTTCTTGTATATACTCATTTAGCTATCGATATCGACATGCTTCAAATCATTAGTTTAACATATTTAGGGTAATAAACCTTCTTTAATGAACTGAAGTTGGCATAAATCCATGGCGGCATAACGGCAGTGCATTTAGAATAATTCCGTAATCTTATATTTACGTATAAAGTCGATTTTCTTGTATATACTCATTTAGCAATCGATATCGAAATGCTTCAAATCATTAGTTTAACATATTTAAGTTAATTAACCCCCTTTATCTTATTAAAGTCTACAGAAGCCTTAACGGCATAACGGCAGTGCATTTGGAAGAATTCCGTAATCTTATATTTAGGTATAAAGTCGATTTTCTTGTATATACATATTTAGCAATCGATATCGAAATGAATCAAATAATTAGTTTAACATATTAAAGATAATTAACCTTCTTTAACGAACTAAAGTTGGCATAAATCCAAGGCGGCATAACGGCAGTGCATTTAGAATAATTCCGTAATCTTATATTTAGGTACAAAGTCGAATTTCTTGTATATACCCATTTAGCAATCGATATCGAAATGCTTCAAATCATTAGTTTAACATATTTAAGTTAATAAACTTTTTTTTAGCTTACTGAAGTCTACACAAAGCCTTAACGGTATAACGGCAGTGCATTTAGAAGAATTCCGTTATAATATATTTAGGTATAAAGTCAATTTTCTTGTATATACACATTTAGCAATCGATATCGAAATGATTCAAATCATTACTTTAACATATTTAAGTTAATAAACCTTCTTTAACGAACTGAATTTGGCATAAATCCATGGCGGCATAACGGCAGTGCATTTAGAATAATTCCGTAATCTTATATTTAGGTATAAAGTCGATTTTCTTGTATATACATATTTAGCAATCGATATCGAAATGCTTCAAATTATTAGTTTAACATATTTAAGTTAATAAACCTTTTTCAACGAACGGAAGTTGGCATAAATCCATGGCGTCATAACGGCAGTGCATTTAGAATAATTCCGTAATCTTATATTTAGGTATAAAGTCGATTTTCTTAAATTTGCACAATAAGCAATCGATATCGAAATGCTTCAAATCATTAGTTTAACATATTTAAGTTAATAAATTTTTTTTGGCTTACTGAAGTCTACACAAAGCCTTAACGGTATAACGCCAGTGCTTTTGGAAGAATTCCGTAATCTTATATTTAGGTATAAAGTCGATTTTCTTGTATATACTCATTTAGCAGTCCATATCGAAATGAATCAAATCATTAGTTTAACATATTAAAGTTAATAAACCTTCTTTAACGAACTGAAGTTGGCATAAATCCATGGCGGCATAACGGCCGTGCATTTAGAATAATTCCGTAATCTTATATTTAGGTATAATGTCGATTTTCTTGTATATACGCATTTAGCAATCGATATCGAAATGCTTCAAATCATTAGTTTAACATATTTAAGTTAATAAATTTTTTTTTAGCTTACTGAAGTCTACACAAAGCCTTAACGGTATAAGGGCAGTGCATTTAGGAGAATTCCGTAATCTTATAATTAGGTGTAAAGTCGATTTTCTTGTATATACTCATTTAGCAATCGATATCAAAATGCTCCAAATCATTAGTTTAACATATTTAAGTTAATAAACCTTTTTCAACGAACGGAAGTTGGCATAAATCCATGGCGTCATAACGGCAGTGCATTTAGAATAATTCCGTAATCTTATATTTAGGTATAAAGTCGATTTTCTTAAATTTGCACAATAAGCAATCGATATCGAAATGCTTCAAATCATCAGTTTAACATATTTAAGTTAATAAATTTTTTTTGGCTTACTGAAGTCTACACAAAGCCTTAACGGTACAACGCCAGTGCATTTAGGAGAATTCCGTAATCTTATATTTAGGTATAAAGTCGATTTTCTTGTATATACATATTTAGCAATCGATATCGAAATGCTTCAAATCATTAGTTTAACATATTTAAGTTAATTAACCCTCTTTATCTTATTAAAGTCTATAAAAGCCTTAACGGCATAACGGCAGTGCATTTGGAAGAATTCCGTAATCTTATATTTAGGTATAAAGTCGATTTTCTTGTATATACTCATTTAGCTATCGATATCGACATGCTTCAAATCATTAGTTTAACATATTTAGGTTAAAAAACCTTCTTTAACGAACTGAAGTTGGCATAAATCCATGGCAGCATAACGGCAGTGCATTTAGAATAATTCCGTAATCTTATATTTAGGTATAAAGTCGATTTTCTTGTATAACTCATTTAGCAATCGATATCGAAATGCTTCAAATCATTAGTTTAACATATTTAAGTTAATTAACCTTCTTTATCTTACTGAAGTCTACAAAAGCCTTAACGGCATAACGGCAGTGCATTTGGAAGAATTCCGTAATCTTATATTTAGGTATAAAGTCGATTTTCTTGTATATACACATTTAGCAGTCCATATCGAAATGAATCAAATCATTAGTTTAACATATTAAAGTTAATAAACCTTCTTTAACGAACTGAAGTTGGCATAAATCCATGGCGGCATAACGGCCGTGCATTTAGAATAATTCCGTAATCTTATATTTAGGTATAATGTCGATTTTCTTGTATATACGCATTTAGCAATCGATATCGAAATGCTTCAAATCATTAGTTTAACATATTTAAGTTAATAAATTTTTTTTTAGCTTACTGAAGTCTACACAAAGCCTTAACGGTATTAGGCAGTGCATTTAGGAGAATTCCGTAATCTTATAATTAGGTGTAAAGTCGATTTTCTTGTATATACTCATTTAGCAATCGATATCAAAATGCTCCAAATCATTAGTTTAACATATTTAAGTTAATAAACCTTTTTCAACGAACGGAAGTTGGCATAAATCCATGGCGTCATAACGGCAGTGCATTTAGAATAATTCCGTAATCTTATATTTAGGTATAAAGTCGATTTTCTTAAATTTGCACAATAAGCAATCGATATCGAAATGCTTCAAATCATCAGTTTAACATATTTAAGTTAATAAATTTTTTTTGGCTTACTGAAGTCTACACAAAGCCTTAACGGTACAACGCCAGTGCATTTAGGAGAATTCCGTAATCTTATATTTAGGTATAAAGTCGATTTTCTTGTATATACATATTTAGCAATCGATATCGAAATGCTTCAAATCATTAGTTTAACATATTTAAGTTAATTAACCCTCTTTATCTTATTAAAGTCTATAAAAGCCTTAACGGCATAACGGCAGTGCATTTGGAAGAATTCCGTAATCTTATATTTAGGTATAAAGTCGATTTTCTTGTATATACTCATTTAGCTATCGATATCGACATGCTTCAAATCATTAGTTTAACATATTTAGGTTAAAAAACCTTCTTTAACGAACTGAAGTTGGCATAAATCCATGGCAGCATAACGGCAGTGCATTTAGAATAATTCCGTAATCTTATATTTAGGTATAAAGTCGATTTTCTTGTATAAACTCATTTAGCAATCGATATCGAAATGCTTCAAATCATTAGTTTAACATATTTAAGTTAATTAACCTTCTTTATCTTACTGAAGTCTACAAACGCCTTAACGGCATAACGGAAAAGTATTAAGAAGAATTACGTAATCTTATATTTAGGTATAAAGTCGATTTTGTTGTATATACACATTTAACATTCGATATCGAAATGCTTCAAATCATTAGTTTAGAATATTTAAGCTAATTAACCCTCTTTATCTTACTAAGGTCTACAAAAGCCTTAACGGCATAACGGCAGTGCATTTGGAAGAATTCCGTAATCATATATTTAGGTATAAAGTCGATTTTCTTGTATATACTCATTTAGCAATCGATATCGAAATGCCTCCAATCATTAGTTTAACATATTTAAGTTAATAAACCTTCTTTAACGAACTAAAGTTGGCATAAACCCATGGCAGCATAACGGCAGTGCATTTAGAGTAATTCCGTATTCTTATATTTAGGTATAAAGTCGATTTTCTTGTATATTTGCATTAAGCAATCGATTTCTAAATGCTTCAAATAACTGGTGTAACATATCTAAGTTAATAAACCTTCTTTAACGAACTGAAGTTACCATAAAGCCATAACGGTATAACGGCAGCGCATTTAGAAGAATTCCGTAATCTTATGTTTAAGTATAAAGTCGATTTTCTTGTATATACTCATTTAACAATCGATATCGAAATGCTTCAAATCATTAGTTTAACATATTTTAGTTAATAGACCTTCTTTAGCGAACTGAAGTTGGCATAAAGCCCTGGTAACATAACGACAGTGCATGTAGAAGAGTTCCGTAACCTTATGTTTAAATGTAAAGTCGATTTTCTTGTATTTACATATTTAGCAATCGATATCGATATGCTTCAAACCATTAGTTTAACATATTTAAGTTAATTAATCTTCTTAACGTATTGAAGGTGATATAAAGCCATGGTGGCATAACGACAGTACATTTGGAAGAATTCCGTAATCCTATATTTAGGTATAAAGTCAATTTTCTTGTATATACTCATTTAGCAATCGATATCGAAATGCTTCAAATCGTTAGTTTAACATATTTAAGTTAACAAACCTACTTTAACGAACTAAAGTTGACATAAAGCCTTGGCGGAATAACGGCAGTGTACTTGGAAGAATTCCGTTATCCTATGTTTAGGTATAAAGTCAAGTTTTTTGTATATACTCATTTAGCAATCGATGTAGAAATGCTGCAAATCATTAGTTTAACATATTTAAGTTAATAAACTTTTTTTAGCTTACTGAAGTCTACACAAAGCCTTAACGGTATAACGCCAGTGCATTTAGGCGAATTCCATAATCTTATATTTAGGTATAAAGTCGATTTTCTTGTATATACTCATTTAGCTATCGATATCGACATGCTTCAAATCATTAGTTTAACATATTTAGGTTAATAAACCTTCTTTAATGAACTGAAGTTGGCATAAATCCATGGCGGCATAACGGCAGTGCATTTAGAATAATTCCGTAATCTTATATTTACGTATAAAGTCGATTTTCTTGTATATACTCATTTAGCAATCGATATCGAAATGCTTCAAATCATTAGTTTAACATATTTAAGTTAATTAACCCCCTTTATCTTATTAAAGTCTACAGAAGCCTTAACGGCATAACGGCAGTGCATTTGGAAGAATTCCGTAATCTTATATTTAGGTATAAAGTCGATTTTCTTGTATATACATATTTAGCAATCGATATCGAAATGAATCAAATAATTAGTTTAACATATTAAAGATAATTAACCTTCTTTAACGAACTAAAGTTGGCATAAATCCAAGGCGGCATAACGGCAGTGCATTTAGAATAATTCCGTAATCTTATATTTAGGTACAAAGTCGAATTTCTTGTATATACCCATTTAGCAATCGATATCGAAATGCTTCAAATCATTAGTTTAACATATTTAAGTTAATAAACTTTTTTTTAGCTTACTGAAGTCTACACAAAGCCTTAACGGTATAACGGCAGTGCATTTAGAAGAATTCCGTTATAATATATTTAGGTATAAAGTCAATTTTCTTGTATATACACATTTAGCAATCGATATCGAAATGATTCAAATCATTACTTTAACATATTTAAGTTAATAAACCTTCTTTAACGAACTGAATTTGGCATAAATCCATGGCGGCATAACGGCAGTGCATTTAGAATAATTCCGTAATCTTATATTTAGGTATAAAGTCGATTTTCTTGTATATACATATTTAGCAATCGATATCGAAATGCTTCAAATTATTAGTTTAACATATTTAAGTTAATAAACCTTTTTCAACGAACGGAAGTTGGCATAAATCCATGGCGTCATAACGGCAGTGCATTTAGAATAATTCCGTAATCTTATATTTAGGTATAAAGTCGATTTTCTTAAATTTGCACAATAAGCAATCGATATCGAAATGCTTCAAATCATTAGTTTAACATATTTAAGTTAATAAATTTTTTTTGGCTTACTGAAGTCTACACAAAGCCTTAACGGTATAACGCCAGTGCTTTTGGAAGAATTCCGTAATCTTATATTTAGGTATAAAGTCGATTTTCTTGTATATACTCATTTAGCAGTCCATATCGAAATGAATCAAATCATTAGTTTAACATATTAAAGTTAATAAACCTTCTTTAACGAACTGAAGTTGGCATAAATCCATGGCGGCATAACGGCCGTGCATTTAGAATAATTCCGTAATCTTATATTTAGGTATAATGTCGATTTTCTTGTATATACGCATTTAGCAATCGATATCGAAATGCTTCAAATCATTAGTTTAACATATTTAAGTTAATAAATTTTTTTTTAGCTTACTGAAGTCTACACAAAGCCTTAACGGTATAAGGGCAGTGCATTTAGGAGAATTCCGTAATCTTATAATTAGGTGTAAAGTCGATTTTCTTGTATATACTCATTTAGCAATCGATATCAAAATGCTCCAAATCATTAGTTTAACATATTTAAGTTAATAAACCTTTTTCAACGAACGGAAGTTGGCATAAATCCATGGCGTCATAACGGCAGTGCATTTAGAATAATTCCGTAATCTTATATTTAGGTATAAAGTCGATTTTCTTAAATTTGCACAATAAGCAATCGATATCGAAATGCTTCAAATCATCAGTTTAACATATTTAAGTTAATAAATTTTTTTTGGCTTACTGAAGTCTACACAAAGCCTTAACGGTACAACGCCAGTGCATTTAGGAGAATTCCGTAATCTTATATTTAGGTATAAAGTCGATTTTCTTGTATATACATATTTAGCAATCGATATCGAAATGCTTCAAATCATTAGTTTAACATATTTAAGTTAATTAACCCTCTTTATCTTATTAAAGTCTATAAAAGCCTTAACGGCATAACGGCAGTGCATTTGGAAGAATTCCGTAATCTTATATTTAGGTATAAAGTCGATTTTCTTGTATATACTCATTTAGCTATCGATATCGACATGCTTCAAATCATTAGTTTAACATATTTAGGTTAAAAAACCTTCTTTAACGAACTGAAGTTGGCATAAATCCATGGCAGCATAACGGTGCATTTAGAATAATTCCGTAATCTTATATTTAGGTATAAAGTCGATTTTCTTGTATAAACTCATTTAGCAATCGATATCGAAATGCTTCAAATCATTAGTTTAACATATTTAAGTTAATTAACCTTCTTTATCTTACTGAAGTCTACAAACGCCTTAACGGCATAACGGAAAAGTATTAAGAAGAATTACGTAATCGTATATACACATTTAACATTCGATATCGAAATGCTTCAAATCATTAGTTTAGAATATTTAAGCTAATTAACCCTCTTTATCTTACTAAGGTCTACAAAAGCCTTAACGGCATAACGGCAGTGCATTTGGAAGAATTCCGTAATCATATATTTAGGTATAAAGTCGATTTTCTTGTATATACTCATTTAGCAATCGATATCGAAATGCCTCCAATCATTAGTTTAACATATTTAAGTTAATAAACCTTCTTTAACGAACTAAAGTTGGCATAAACCCATGGCAGCATAACGGCAGTGCATTTAGAGTAATTCCGTATTCTTATATTTAGGTATAAAGTCGATTTTCTTGTATATTTGCATTAAGCAATCGATTTCTAAATGCTTCAAATAACTGGTGTAACATATCTAAGTTAATAAACCTTCTTTAACGAACTGAAGTTACCATAAAGCCATAACGGTATAACGGCAGCGCATTTAGAAGAATTCCGTAATCTTATGTTTAAGTATAAAGTCGATTTTCTTGTATATACTCATTTAACAATCGATATCGAAATGCTTCAAATCATTAGTTTAACATATTTTAGTTAATAGACCTTCTTTAGCGAACTGAAGTTGGCATAAAGCCCTGGTAACATAACGACAGTGCATGTAGAAGAGTTCCGTAACCTTATGTTTAAATGTAAAGTCGATTTTCTTGTAGTTACATATTTAGCAATCGATATCGATATGCTTCAAACCATTAGTTTAACATATTTAAGTTAATTAATCTTCTTAACGTATTGAAGGTGATATAAATCCATGGCGGCATAACGGCAGTGCATTTAGAATAATTCCGTAATCTTATATTTACGTATAAAGTCGATTTTCTTGTATATACTCATTTAGCAATCGATATCGAAATGCTTCAAATCATTAGTTTAACATTTTTAAGTTAATCAACTTTTTTTAGCTTACCGAAGTCTACACAAAGCCTTAACGGTATAACGGCAGTGCATTTAGGAGAATTCCGTAATCTTATATTTAGGTGTAAAGTCGATTTTCTTGTTTATACTCATTTAGCAATCGATATCAAAATGCTTCAAATCATTAGTTTAACATATTTAAGTTAATAAACTTTTTTTAACGAACGGAAGTTTGCATAAATCCATGGCGTCATAACGGCAGTGCATTTAGAATAACTCCGTAATCTTATATTTAGGTATAAAGTCGCTTTTCTTAAATTTACACAATAAGCAATCGATATCGAAATGCTTCAAATCATTAGTTTAACAAATTTAAGTTAATAAATTTTTTTTGGCTTACTGAAGTCTACACAAAGCCTTAACGGTATAGCGGCATTGCATTTAGGAGAATTCCGTAATCTTATGTTTAGGTATAATGTCGATTTTCTCAAATTTACACAATAAGCAATCGATATCGAAATGCTTCAAATCATTAGTTTAACATATTTAAGTTAATAAACTTTTTTTAGCTTACCGAAGTCTACACAAAGCCTTAACGGTAAAACGGCAGTGCATTTAGGAGAATTCCGTAATCCTATATTTAGATGTAAAGTCGATTTTCTTGTATTTACATTTTTAGCAATCGATATCGAAATGCTTCAAGCCATTAGTTTAACATATTTAAGTTAATTAATCTTCTTAACGTATTGAAGGTGATATAAAGCCATGGTGGCATAACGACAGTACATTTGGAAGAATTCCGTAATCCTATATTTAGGTATAAAGTCGATTTTCTTGTATATACTCATTTAACAATCGATATCGAAATGCTTCAAATCATTAGTTTAACATATTTAAGTTAACAAACCTACTTTAGCGAACTAAATTTGACATAAAGCCTTGGCGGAATAACGGCAGTGTATTTGCAAGAATTCCGTTATTCTATGTTTAGGTATAAAGTCAAGTTTCTTGTATATACTCATTTAGCAATCGATATCAAAATGCTTCAAATCATTAGTTTAACATATTTAAGTTAATAAACTTTTTTTAGCTTACTGAAGTCTACACAAAGCCTTATCGGTATAACGCCAGTGTATTTAGGAGAATTCCGTTATCTTATATTTAGGTATAAAGTCGATTTTCTTGTATATACATATTTAGCAATCGATATCGAAATGCTTCAAGTCATAAGTTTAACATATTTAAGTTAATTAACCCTCTTTATCTAGTTAAAGTCTACAAAAGCCTTAACGGCATATTGGCAGTGCATTTGGAAGAATTCCGTAATCTTATATTTAGGTATAAAGTCGATTTTCTTGTATATACTCATTTAGCTATCGATATCGACATGCTCCAAATCATTAGTTTAACATATTTGGGTTAATAAACCTTCTTTAACGAACTGAAGTTGGCATAAATCCATGGCGGCATAACGGCAGTGCATTTAGAATAATTCCGTAATCTTATATTTAGGTATAAAGTCGATTTTCTTGTATATACTCATTTAGCAATCGATATCGAAATGCTTCAAATCATTAGTTTAACATATTTAAGTTAATTAACTCTCTTTATCTTATTAAAGTCTACAAAAGCCTTAACGGCATAACGGCAGTGCATTTGGAAGAATTCCGTAATCTTATATTTAGGTATAAAGTCGATTTCCTTGTATATACATATTTAGCAATCGATATCGAAATGCTTCAAATCATTAGTTTAACATATTTAAGTTAATTAACCCTCTTTATCTTACTAAAGTCTACAAAAGCCTTAACGGCATAACGGCAGTGCATTTGGAAGAATTCCGTAATCTTATATTTAGGTATAAAGTCGATTCTCTTGTATATACTCATTTAGCAATCGATATCGAAATGAATCAAATCATTAGTTTAACATATTTAAGTTAATCAACTTTTTTTAGCTTACTGAAGTCTACACAAATCCTTAACGGTATAACGGCAGTGCATTTAGGAGAATTCCGTAATCTTATATTTAGGTGTAAAGTCGATTTTCTTGTTTACACTCATTAAGCAATCGATATCAAAATGCTTCAAATCATTAGTTTAACATATTTAAGTTAATTAACCCTCTTTATCTTACTGAAGTCTACAAACGCCTTAGCAGCATAACGGCAAAGTATGTAGAAGAATTACGTAATCTTATATTTAGGTATAAAGTCGATTTTGTTGTATATACACATTTAACATTCGATATCGAAATGCTTCAAATCATTAGTTTAGCATATTTAAGCGTATTAACCCTCTTTATCTTACTAAAGTCTACAAAAGCCTTAACGGCATAACGGCAGTGCATTTAGAAGAATTCCGTAATCTTATATTTAGGTATAAAGTCGATTTTCTTGTATATACTCATTTAGCAATCGATAGCGAAATGCCTCAAATCATTAGTTTAACATATTTAAGTTAATTAAGCCCCTTTATCTTACTGAAGTCTACAAACGCCTTAACGGCATAACGGCTGTGCATCTAGAAGAATTCCGTTATCATATATTTAGGTATAATGTCGATTTTCTTGTATATGCACATTAAGCAATCGATATCGAAATGCCTCAAATCATTAGTTTAACATATTTAAGTTAATTAACCCTCTTTATCTTACTGAAGTCTACGAACGCCTTAACGGCATAACGGCAAAGCATTTAGAAGAATTACGTAATCTTATATTTAGGTATAAAGTCGATTTTGTTGTATATGCACATTTAGCAATCGATATCGAAATGCTTCAAATCATTAGTTTAACATATTTAAGTTAACTAACCCTCTTTATCTTACTGAAGTCTACAAACGCCTTAACGGCATAACGGCAAAGCATTAAGAAGAATTACATAATCTTATATTTAGGTATAAAGTCGATTTTGTTGTGTATATGCATTAAGCAATCGATTTCGAAATGCTTCAAATCATTAGTTTAACATATTTAAGTTAATTAACCCCCTTTATCTTACTGAAGTCTACAAACGCCTTAACGGCATAACGGCAAAGCATTAAGAAGAATTACATAATCTTATATTTAGGTATAAAGTCGATTTTGTTGTATATACGCATTTAGCAATCGATATCGAAATGCTTCAAATAACTGGTTTTACATATTTAAGCTAATTAACCCTCTTTATCTTAATGAAGTCTACAAAAGCCTTAACGGCATAACGGCAGTGCATTCGGAAGAATTCCGTTATCATATATTTAGGTATAAAGTTGATTTTCTTGTATACACACATTTATCAATCGATATCGGAATGCCTCAAATCATTAGTTTAACGTATTTAAGTTAATTAACCTTCTTTATCTTACTGAAGTCTACAAACATCTTAACAGCATATAGGCAAAGCATTTAGAAGAATAACGTAATCTTATATTTAGGTATAAAGTCGATTTTGTTGTATATACACATTTAGCAATCGATATCGAAATGCCTCAAATCATTAGTTTAACATATTTAAGCTAATTAACCCTCTTTATCTTACTAAAGTCTACAAAAGCCTTAACGGCATAACGACAAAGCATTTAGAAGAATTACGTAATCTTATATTTAGGTATAAAGTCGATTTTCTTGTATATACCCATTTAGCAATCGATATCGAGATGCTTCAAATAATTAGTTTAACATATTTAAGTTAATTAACCCCATTTATCTTACTGAAGTCTACAAACGGCTTAACGGCATAACGGCAAAGCATTTAGAAGAATTACGTAATCTTATATTTAGGTATAAAGTCGATTTCCTTGTTCATACACATTTAGCAATCGAAATCGAAATGCTTCAAATCATGAGTTTAACATATTTAAGTTAATTAACCCTCTTTATTTTACTGAAGTCTACAAACATCTTAACGGCATAAAGGCAAAGCATTTAGAAGAATTACGTAATCTTATATTTAGGTATAAAGTCGATTTTGTTGTATATACACATTTAGCAATCGATATCGAAATGCTTCAAATCATTAGTTTAACATATTTAAGCTAATTAACCCTCTTTATCTTACTAAAGTCTACAAAAGCCTTAATGGCGTAACGGCAGTGCATTTGGAAGAATTCCGTAATCTTATATTTAGGTATAAAGTCGATTTTCTTGTATATACTCATTTAGCAATCGATATCGAATTGCTTCAAATCATTAGTTTAACATATTTAAGTTAATTAACCTTCTTTAACGAACTGAAGTTGGCATAAATCCATGGCAGCATAACGGCAGTGCATTTAGAATAATTCCGTAATCTTATATTTAGGTATAAAGTCGATTTTCTTGTTCATACGCAATTAGAAATCGATATCGAAATGCTTCAAATCATAAGTTTAACATATTTAGGTTAACTTACACTCTTTATCTTACTGAAGTCTACAAACGCCTTAACGGCATAACGGCAGTGCATTTAGAAGAATTACATAAACTTACATTTACGTATAAAGTCGATTTTGTTGTGTATATGCATTTAGCAATCGATTTCGAAATGCTTCAAATCATTAGTTTAACATATTTAAGTTAATAAACCTTCTTTAACGAACAGAAGTTAACATAAAGCCATAGCTGCATAACGGCAGTGCATTTAGAAGAATTCCGTAATCTTATATTTAGGTAAAAAGTCGATTTTCTTGTATATACACATTTAACAATCGATATCGAAATGCCTCAAATCATCAGTTTAACATATTTAAGTTAATTAACCCTCCTTATCTTACTGAAGTCTACAAACGCCTTAAAGGCATAACGGCAAAGCATTTAGAAGAATTACGTAATCTTATATTTAGGTATAAAGTCGATTTTCTTGTATATACTGATTTAGCAATCGATTTCGAAATGCTTCAAATCATTAGTTTGACATATTTTAGTTAACAAACCTACTTTAACGCACTGAAGTTAACACAAAGACATGGCTGCATAACGGCAGTGCATGTAGAAGAAATCCGTAATCTTATATTTAGGCATAAATTCGATTTTTTTGTATATACACATTTAGCAATCGATATCTAAATGCTTCAAATCATCAGTTTAACATATTTAAGATAATTAACCTTTTTTAACGTATTGAAGTTGATATAAAGCCATGGTGGCATAACGACAGTACATTTGGAAGAATTCCGTAAACTTATATTTAGGTATAAAGCCGATTTTCTTGTATATGCATTAAGCAAACGATATCGAAATGCTTCAAATAACTGGTTTAACATATTTAAGTTAATAAAGCTTCTTTAACGCACTGAAGTTAACATAAAGCCATGGCGGCATAACGGCAGTGCCTTTAGAAGAATTCCGTAAGCTTAGATTTAGGTATAAAGTCGATTTTCTTGAATATATGCATTAAGCAATCGATTTCGAAATGCCTTAAATCATTAGTTTAACATATTTAAGTTAATTAACCCTCTTTATCTCACTGAAGTCTACAAACGGCTTAACGGCTTAGCGGCATAACAGCAATGCATTTAGAAGAATTACGTTATCTTATATTTAGGTATAAAGTCGATTTTGTTGTATATACACATTTAGCAATCGATATCGAAATGCTTCAAATCATTAGTTTAACGTATTAAAGCTAACTAACCCTCTTTATCTTACTAAAGTCTACAAAAGCCTTAACGGTGTAACGGCAGTGCATTTGGAACAATTCCGTAATCTTATATTTAGGTATAAAGTCGATTTTCTTGTATATACGCATTTAGCAATCGATATCGAAATGCTTCAAATCATTAGTTTAACATATTTGTTTAAATGAGTTTAGCATCCACCCCCTCTACTCGGTAAAACTGGCGCATCCTGATGCTACATCGAAATTCACCACAGCTGATGACACTACAGCATAACTCAACACATCTGCGCAAACCCACTCATTAAAAAGGATGGACGAGGAGAAAGCAGACAATTCGTTCTAAGCAACTCGAGCTACACACTGCGCCGACACCTTTCGTCACATACAGTTCTAGCATCAACATCCCGTATATATACCCTCGTTTTTTGGTCACCAATCTCGCGCGCTGTAGTTACCACTGTGACCCCACAAGATAATAACATTAAATTTTAAAAACATTTAACGTCTCTGTTAACATTAACATTGAATATTCAACTTTAAAATAAAATTATACAAAAGAAGAGATTTTTATAATAAACTACATACATTGTCAATACAAACTCAAGTGTACCCGGTATTTTTATTTCGATGGTGCGTGACAACCATTTAAAGAAGGGTAAAAAATAGAGATACATGCATACAATATGCATTTGTATCTAATGGTTGCGAAATTAATCATGGTCCTTCGAGCCTCAAAGACAGGCACTATAAATTAACATCCACATATTATATGTACACGAAACATAAATTTAGCAGTGCAGTGACACCAAAAATAAAACACATATGTATACACATATATAAATGTATACCTAATGATACATATTTGCGCTCATAACAAAAAGTGTGGTGATGAGAAAACAAAACACAAACTTAAGAAAAGTGCAGTAAAACAGTGCGGTAAACAAAACAAAACAAATTAAAATATATTTATGTATATGTAATTAAAAAATTACAAAAAAGGAGATGTGACAAAACAATAACTAACAACAATAATGTACAAACATAAGTAACATATACAACAAAAGACAAGAAATAAAAAAAAAATATAGTGGAGAGAAACAAAAACAAAGTATAACAAATAGACAAACAAAAGCTAAGATTAAAAAACAAAAAGTGCAGTGCCCCAAACAGAAAACAAACACATACGTATACGAACAAAAAAGAAAAGAAGTGCAGTGAAACAAAAAAAACAAAGCTGTAATAACAAAAAACATTTCAGTAAAACAAAACGAGAAACAATACAATAAAAACGTTTACCTAGCTAAACCACAAACCGGGCGCGAAACCCAAAACATAAAATAAATATAAAAACAAAATAAACGGGCGCGATCATTAAAACAAAGAGCTAAAACAGCAACACCTACAAACAACAAAACCACAAGCAACAACATCTTCAAGGACTGGAAGAAGGGAGGAGAATTGGCGATAAAAGGGACATGTAGATACATACGTAATTCCCAAATCAAAGTGAGCGTATCAATTTCACTTTATGCTTAATATATGCACATAAACACATATACATACATGTTTTAATGTACGGTTTTCCTAGTTAAAACTTAGCGAAAATCAGTACCCGATCTATACTGTAAAATTAAATTTAGTCAAGTACATATACTCGTATATTCTGTATCATTTCATATGCACATATCTACATGTATGTGTCCTTGAATATTTGCATATCTGCATACTTTGGTCCAACTCCAACAAACCAACAAATCGAATATTTACCTATGACAAATTTCTGGCAATACCTCTTATGCTTAATAAAGTAATAAGCAGGACTGCATACAAAAATTGAGAAACATAAACAAAAAACGTACATACATACATACATATATGCATATGTATTTAGTACAAATTATATGTACATATACCTCTACATCAATATGTATTTATAATTGCCAAGCGCGAAATATATTTTTATATATATTAACATATTTCTATAGTGCATATTAGACGGCCGTTCTAATATATGTACAAGCGCATTTGCTTACGTATAAAATATACATAAGAGAAAAAAAAAAAAACTTTTTTCAATTCGATTTCAAACTCTCTCTCTTTTACGAAAAGATTAAATAACATTTACATACATAACAAAAACAATAAAAATATATCAACAAAATATACATAATTTGTAAGTACTAAACAAAATCTCAAAAAAAACCAAAAGTTCAAAGTCCACATTTGCAATTATCCAGCAATACCTCTTGTTCTTTGACAAACAAAACCAAGCAGGATTGTGGACAAAAAGCTAATTGATCTCTCTAACGAGCTCTCAATTGCTTACGAACAAAGCATAACAAACAAATCGTGCATACTTATGTACAAAGCATATTGATCTCTTCGACGAGCTCTCAATTGCACAAAACATAAGCAACTTCATACGCACATACAAACATACATATAAGTCCGAGTATTAGGGTGTACCTAAATAAAAAATCATTCGGACATCAAATATTTTAATTAATAAAAAGCGCGGTTTTTTTAATAACAATTTACTATTCAAATACATTTTCGAACTAAAATATAAATAAATAATATTATTTAAAAAAAAAATGGTTAACAGCAACAATAATCAAAATACACTTGTAGGAGCTACACGCCCAAAACAGGTTGCTAAATTCATTTCAGTAAGTGACAGTTTAACAAGATACTGCACTAGATTTGCCTCTTCACCGATTCACGAAAACTCGGAATCGTTATTAGAAATAAAAAGCCAAAATCTTGAAAATTTCTGGACTCGTCTCCAAACGGCTCATGACGCCATAGTAGAATCTGACGATTCAGACCTACCAAAAAATTTGAAACAATCGGCTTACGCAATATATGAAAACTGCTTAGACCAATATGAAGAAACAAAAGCTATGATCTCCGATCAATTAAAGCTAATAAAAGCAATTGCACCTACTCCCCACAGTAGAGTAGAGCTGCCACAAATAGACGATCAAGAGGCAAGTTCAGGCATCCAACTCGAGGTGCCTGCATGTGATACAGAAACGTTTTACGGAGGTTATGAAGAATGGCCGTCCTTCCGGGACATGTTCACAGCCGTTTACATCAACCATCCACAACTATCAAAGGCACAAAAACTGTATCACCTCCGATATAAAACAAAAAGTCAAGCAGGCGAAATAGTAAAACAGTTCGCTCTAAGTGACGATAATTTCAATTTGGCTTGGGAAGCTCTAAAAGCGAGATACGAAAACAATAGAATATTGGTCGATAAACAAGTAACGACACTAATGAACTTGCCAAAAATTAAGAAAGGAACAAGTGTAGAATTCATTAAGCTAGAATCCACTGTTTCAAATTGTTTGTCGATTTTATCGACACTAAATATTCCCACACACAGCTGGGACCCAATTCTGGTAAACATTTGCATCGCCGCATTACCAGAAAAGTCGTTACTTCTATGGGAGCAATCGCTCTCATCACGAAAAACGTGCCCAACGTGGCAACAAATGAAAGATTTTCTCACCACCCAATATGAAATTGCGGAAAGGTTAGAAGAAAATATAATCAAAAATAAGAACATTAAACACGACCAAAATAGAAGCTTAAATAGACCCCAAGCTAGAAGCAACAAAAATTTAAATAAAAGCTTTTACAAAACACAAACGTTCACATCAGAACAAAGAAACCAAACGTCATGCGAACTATGTAAAAGAGGGCATAAACTTAAAACTTGCGAGAAGTTTAAAAAATTAAACATTAACGAAAGGAACAACTTTGTCAGATCAAAAAGACTCTGTACAAACTGCTTGTCCCATACACACAATCTGAAAACTTGCAAAAGCAAATTTAATTGCCTATATTGTCACAAAAGACACAATTCTATGCTTCATTACAACAGATATCCTATCTCACCCCAAAGAAGCGCTTATACACAAAGAACCATGGGTATAATTGCAAAAGCAAATCACAAAACCCAAAATTCGAAAAATTGCCAAGAGACACCATGCTGCTCAAAGGCACAAAAATCTCAAACGCTGCACAGCGAGACACAAAATGGACTAGTTACAGAACTGGTCACCACCACACCAACTCAAGTTGGGTACAATAAAAACAAATACCTTAATTCACAATTAAGGAAATGTCAAAAGTTAAGGAAACTTCCCCCCATAACTACTCAACCAAACAATGGCCGGTACGTCGTACGACAACCACTAGAGCCACAATTTTCTAATACCTCACATAAAGGTAGAAAAATCAAGGTCAGATTCCCTCTGACAACCTCGTATAAAAACACAAATATATGTTCGTAACTTTTCGACCCCGCAGGATGGCTTTCGCCAATAATCATACAAAATCCTGCTTAAAAAATATCAAGCTATGTAGCGCGGTACTAAACGTCAAATTATTGTATACGCACTTAAACATAAAATATAACAAAAGTGTCTCACAAAGTAAAAAAAAAAAAAAAAAAAGGACACTTTTTATCCAATATTGCCCCACAGAGGCTTAAATGTTCAAATAAATAAAATTTCAAAAGCACGTTAATGGATCACTATACTCCCAATGCGATACAGGTACACACCTACACTTACAAAAAGGTAAATGTCGCTCTTATCGCATCTATCCATGCGCTCCTCATATGGCTGGGTTATGGGAACTACGTTATGAATCGAAGCCGTTCCCCATTCACGGCCATTCTCTCGCAAGATCCCTCTATTGTCACAGTCCTAACTCCAGGGCTAGGGACCTGGTTAGTTAACCTTCTTTATCTTACTGAAGTTTACATAAAGCCATAACAGTATAACGGCAGCGCATTTGGGAGAATTTCGTAATCTTATATTTAGGTATAATGTCGATTTTGTTGTATATACACATTTAGCAATCGATATCGAAATGCCTCAAATCATTAGTTTAACTTATTTAAGTTAATTAACCTTCTTTAACATATTGAAGTTCATATAAAGCCATGGCGGCATAACGACAGTACATTTGGAAGAATTCCGTAATCTTATATTTAGGTATAAAGTCGATTTTCTTGTATATATGCATTAAGCAATCGATTTCGAAATGCTTCAAATAACTGGTGTAACATATCTAAGTTAATAAACCTTCTTTAACGAACTGAAGTTAACATAAAGCCATAACGAAATAACGGCAGAACATTTAGAAGAATTCCGTAAGCTTATATTTAGGTATGAAGTCGATTTTGTTGTATATATGCACTTAGCAATCGATATCGAAATGCCTCAAATCATGAGTTTAACATATTTAAGTTAATTAACCCTCTTTATTTTACTGAAGTCTACAAACATCTTAACGGCATAAAGGCAAAGCATTTAGAAGCATTACGTAATCTTATATTTAGGTATAAAGTCGATTTTGTTGTATATACACATTTAGCAATCGATATCGAAATGCTTCAAATCATTAGTTTAACATATTTAAGCTAATTAACCCTCTTTATCTTACTAAAGTCTACAAAAGCCTTAACGGCGTAACGGCAGTGCATTTGGAAGAATTCCGTAATCTTATATTTAGGTATAAAGTCGATTTTCTTGTATATACTCATTTAGCAATCGATATCGAAATGCTTCAAATCATTAGTTTAACATATTTAAGTTAATTAACCTTCTTTAGCGAACTGAAGTTGGCATAAATCCATGGCAGCATAACGGCATTGCATTTAGAAGAATTCCGTAATCTTATATTTAGGTATAAAGTCGATTTTCTTGTTCATACGCATTTAGAAATCGATATCGAAATGCTTCAAATCATTAGTTTAACATATTTAAGTTAATTATCCTTTTTTATCTTACTGAAGTTTACATAAAGCCATAGCGGTACAACGGCAGTGCATTTGGAAGAATTCCGTAAGCTTAGATTTAGGTATAAAGTCGATTTTCTTGAATATATGCATTAAGCAATCGATTTCGAAATGCTTTAAATCATTAGTTTAACATATTTAAGTTAAGTAACCCTCTTTATCTTACTGAAGTCTACAAACGGCTTAACGGCTTAACGGCATAACAGCAAAGCATTTAGAAGAATTACGTTATCTTATATTTAGGTATAAAGTCGATTTTGTTGTATATACACATTTAGCAATCGATATCGAAATGCTTCAAATCATTAGTTTAACGTATTAAAGCTAATTAACCCTCTTTATCTTCTAAAGTCTACAAAAGCCTTAACGGTGTAACGGCAGTGCATTTGGAACAATTCCGTAATCTTATATTTAGGTATAAAGTCGATTTTCTTGTATATACGCATTTAGCAATCGATATCGAAATGCTTCAAATCATTAGTTTAACATATTTAAGTAATTAACCTTCTTTATCTTACTGAAGTTTACATAAAGCCATAACAGTATAACGGCAGTGCATTTGGGAGAATTTCGTAATCTTATATTTAGGTATAATGTCGATTTTGTTGTATATACACATTTAGCAATCGATATCGAAATGCCTCAAATCATTAGTTTAACTTATTTAAGTTATTAACTTCTTTAACATATTGAAGTTTATATAAAGCCATGGCGGCATAACGACGTACATTTGGAAGAATTCCGTAATCTTATATTTAGGTATAAAGTCGATTTTCTTGTATATCATTAGCAATCGATATCGAAATGCTTCAAATAATGGTTTAACTATTAAGTAATTAACCCTCTTTACTATAAGTTACAAAAGCCTTAACGGTAACGGCAGTGCATTGGAAAATTCCGTAATCTTATATTTAGGTATAAAGTCGATTTTCTTGTAATACCATTTAGCAATCGATATCGAAATGCTCAAATCATTAGTTTAACATATTTAAGTAATAACCTTCTTTACTATTGAAGTTAATAAAGCCATGGGATAACGCAGTCATTTGGAAGAATTCCGTAATCTTATATTTAGGTATAAAGCGATTTTTTGTATATACATTTAGCAATCGATATCGAAATGCTTCAAATAATGGTTTAACTATTTAAGTTAATAAACTTCTTTAACAATGAAGTTAACAAAAGCCATGCGGCATAACGGCAGTGCATTTGAAGAATTCCGTAATCTTATATTTAGGTATAAAGTCGATTTTCTTGTATATACATTAAGCAATCGATTTCGAAATGCTTCAAATCATTAGTTTAACATATTTAAGTTAATAACCTTCTTTACTACTGAAGTTACAAAGCCTTAACGGATAACGGCAACATTTAGAAGAATTCGTAATCTTATATTTAGGTATAAAGTCGATTTTGTTGTATATAACATTTAGCAATCGATATCGAAATGCTTCAAATCATTAGTTTAACTATTTAAGTTAATTAACCTTCTTTACTATGAAGTTAAAAAGCCAGGGATAACGGCAGTCATTTGGAAGAATTCCGTAATCTTATATTTAGGTATAAAGTCGATTTTCTTGTATATAGCATTTAGCAATCGATTTCGAAATGCTTCAAATATTGTTTAACATATTTAAGTAATAACCTTCTTTACTACTGAAGTTACATAAAGCCATAACGGATAACGGCAGTGCATTTAGAAGAATTCGTTATCTTATATTTAGGTATAAAGTCGATTTTGTTGTATATACACATTTAGCAATCGATATCGAAATGCTTCAAATCATTAGTTTAACTATTTAAGTTAATTAACCCTCTTTATCTTACTGAAGTCTACAAAGCCTTAACGGCATAACGGCAAACATTTGAAGAATTCGTAATCTTATATTTAGGTATAAAGTCGATTTTGTATATATCATTTAGCAATCGATTCGAAATGCTCAAAATTGTTTAACATATTTAAGTTAATAACCTCTTTACTACTGAAGTTACAAAGCCTTAACGGATAACGGCAGTGCATTTAGAAGAATTCCGTTATCATATATTTAGGTATAAAGTCGATTTTCTTGTATATACACATTTAGCAATCGATATGAAATGCTTCAAACATTAGTTTAACATATTTAAGTTAATTAACCTCTTTATTTACTGAAGTCTACAACGCCTTAACGGCATAACGGCAAAGCATTTAGAAGAATTACGTAATTTATATTTAGGTATAAAGTCGATTTTTTTATATACACATTAGCAATCGATATCGAAATGCTCAAACATTAGTTTAACATATTTAAGTTAATAACCCCCTTTATCTACTGAAGTTACAAAGCCTTAACGATAACGGCAGTGCATTAGAAGAATTCCGTTACTTATATTTAGGTATAAAGTCGATTTTCTTGTATATACACATTTAGCAATCGATATTGAAATGCTTCAAATCATTAGTTTAACATATTTAAGCTAATTAACCCTCTTTATCTTACTAAAGTCTACAAAAGCCTTAACGGCGTAACGGCAGTGCATTTGGAAGAATTCCGTAATCTTATATTTAGGTATAAAGTCGATTTTGTTGTGTATATGCATTAAGCAATCGATTTCGAAATGCTTCAAATCATTAGTTTAACATATTTACGTTAATTAACCCCCTTTATCTTACTGAAGTCTACAAACGCCTTAACGGCATAACGGCAGTGCATGTAGAAGAAATCCGTGATCTTATATTTAGGCATAAATTCGATTTTTTTGTATATACACATTTAGCAATCGATATCTAAATGCTTCAAATAATTAGTTTAACATATTTAAGTTAATTAACCCTCTTTATCTTACTAAAGTCTACAAAAGCCTTAACGGTGTAACGGCAGTGCATTTGGAACAATTCCGTAATCTTATATTTAGGTATAAAGTCGATTTTCTTGAATATATGCATTGAGCAATCGATTTCGAAATTCTTTAAATCATTAGTTTAACATATTTAAGTTAATTAACCCTCTTTATCTTACTGAAGTCTACAAACGGCTTAACGGCTTAACGGCATAACAGAAAAGCATTTAGAAGAATTACGTTATCTTATATTTAGGTATAAAGTCGATTTTGTTGTATATACACATTTAGCAATCGATATCGAAATGCTTCAAATCATTAGTTTAACGTATTAAAGCTAATTAACCCTCTTTATCTTACTAAAGTCTACAAAAGCCTTAACGGTGTAACGGCAGTGCATTTGGAACAATTCCGTAATCTTATATTTAGGTATAAAGTCGATTTTCTTGTATATACGCATTTAGCAATCGATATCGAAATGCTTCAAATCATTAGTTTAACATATTTAAGTTAGTTAACCTTCTTTATCTTACTGAAGTTTACATAAAGCCATAACAGTATAACGGCAGTGCATTTAGGAGTATTTCGTAATCTTATATTTAGGTATAATGTCGATTTTGTTGTATATACACATTTAGCAATCGATATCGAAATGCCTCAAATCATTAGTTTAACTTATTTAAGTTATTAACCTTCTTTAACATATTGAAGTTTATATAAAGCCATGGCGGCATAACGGCAGTGCATTTGGAAGAATTCCGTATCTTATATTTAGGTATAAAGTCGATTTTCTTGTATATATGCATTAAGCAATCGATTTCGAAATGCTTCAAATAACTGGTGTAACATATCTAAGTTAATAAACCTTCTTTAACGAACTGAAGTTAACATAAAGCCATAACGAAATAACGGCAGTACATTTAGAAGAATTCCGTAATCTTATATTTAGGTATAAAGTCGATTTGGTTGTATATATGCACTTAGCAATCGATATCGAAATGCCTCAAATCATTAGTTTAACATATTTAAGTTAATTAATCTTCTTTAAAATATTGAAGTTGATATAAAGCCATGGCGGCATAACGACAGTACATTTGGAAGAATTCCGTAATCTTCTATTTAGGTATAAAGTCGATTTTCTTGTATATATGCATTAAGCAATCGATTTCGAAATGCTTCTAATAACTGGTGTAACATATCTAAGTTAATAAACCTTCTTTAACGAACTGAAGTTAACATAAAGCCATAACGGCATAACGGCAGTGCATTTAGAAGAATTCCGTAAGCTCATATTTAAGTATAAAGTCGATTTTGTTGTATATACGCATTTATCAATCGATATCGAAATGCTTCAAATCATTAGTTTAACATATTTAAGTTAATTAACCCCCTTTATCTTACTGAAGTCTACAAACGCCTTAGCGGCATAACGGCAGTGTATGTAGAAGAATTCCGTTATCATATATTTAGGTATAAAGTCGATTTTCTTGTATATACACATTTAGCAATCGATATCGAAATGCCTCAAATCATTAGTTTAACATATTTAAGTTAATTAACCCCCTTTATCTTACTGAAGTCTACAAACGCCTTAACGGCATAACGGCAGTGTATGTAGAAGAATTCCGTTATCATATATTTAGGTATAAAGTCGATTTTCTTGTATATACACATTTAGCAATCGATATCGAAATGCCTCAAATCATTAGTTTAACATATTAAAGTTAATTAACCCTCTTTATCTTACTGAAGTCTACAAACGCCGTAAAGGCATAACGGCAAAGCATTTAGAAGAATTACGTAATCTTATATTTAGGTATAAAGTCGATTTTCTTGTAATACTCATTTAGCAATCGATATCGAAATGCTTCAAATCATTAGTTTAATATATGTAAGTTAATTAACCCTCTTTATCTTACTGAAGTCTACGAACGCCTTAACGGCATAACGGCAAAGCATTTAGAAGAAGTACATAATCTTTTAATTAGGTATAAAGTCGATTTTATTGTAATACTCATTTAGTAATCGATATCGAAATGCTTCAATTCATTAGTTTGACATATTTAAGTAAACAAACCTACTTTAACGCACTGAAGTTAACACAAAGCCATGGCGACATAACGGCAGTGCATGTAGAAGAAATCCGTAATCTTATATTTAGGTATAAATTCGATTTTCTTGTATATACACATTTAGCAATCGATATCTAAATGCTTCAAATCATTAGTTTAACATATTTAAGTTAATTAACCCTCTTTATCTTACTGAAGTCTACAAACGCCTTAACGGCATAACGGCAAAGCATTTAGAAGAAATACGTAATCTTATATTTAGGTATAAAGTCGATTTTGTTGTATATACTCATTTAGCAATCGAAATCGAAATGCTTCAAATCATTAGTTTAACATATTTAAGTTAATTAACCCTCTTTATCTTACTGAAGTCTACAAACGCCTTAATTGCATAACGACAGTACATTTGGAAGAATTCCGTAATCTTATATTTAGGTATAAAGTCGATTTTCTTGTATATACTCATTTAGCAATCGAAATCGAAATGCTTCAAATCATTAGTTTAACATATTTTAGTTAATTAACCCTCTTTATCTTACTGAAGTCTACAAACATCTTAACGGCATAACGGCAAAGCATTTAGAAGAATTCCGTAATCTTATATTTAGGTAAAAAGTCGATTTTCTTGTATATACACATTTAGCAATCGATATCGAAATGCCTCAAATCATTAGTTTAACATATTTAAGTTAATTAAGCCCCTTTATCTTACTGAAGTCTACAAACGCTTTAAAGGCATAACGGCAAAGCATTTAGAAGAATTACGTAATCTTATATTTAGGTATAAAGTCGATTTTCTTGTATATACTGATTTAGCAATTGATATCGAAATGCTTCAAATCATTAGTTTGACATATTTAAGTTAACAAGCCTACTTTAACGCACTGAAGTTAACACAAAGCCATGGCGACATAACGGCAGTGCATGTAGAAGAAATCCGTAATCTTATATTTAGGCATAAATTCGATTTTTTTGTATATACACATTTAGCAATCGATATCTAAATGCTTCAAATCATTAGTTTAACATATGTAAGTTAATTAACCTTTTTTAACGTATTGAAGTTGATATAAAGCCATGGTGGCATAACGACAGTACATTTGGAAGAATTCCGTAATCTTATATTTAGGTATAAAGCCGATTTTCTTGTATATATGCATTAAGCAAACGATATCGAAATGCTTCAAATAACTGCATTAACATATTTAAGTTAATAAAGCTTCTTTAACGCACTGAAGTTAACATAAAGCCATGGAGGCATAACGGCAGTGCATTTAGAAGAATTCCGTAATCTTATATTTAGGTATAAAGTCGATTTTCTTTTATATGCACACTTAGCAATCGATATCGAAATGCCTCAAATCATTAGTTTAACATATTTAAGTTAATTAACCCTCTTTATCTTACTGAAGTCTACAAACGCCTTAACGGCATAACAGAAAAGCATTTAGAAGAATTACGTTATCTTATATTTAGGTATAAAGTCGATTTTGTTGTATATACACATTTAGCAATCGATATCGAAATGCTTCAAATCATTAGTTTAACATATTAAAGCTAATTAACCCTCTTTATCTTAGTAAAGTCTACAAAAGCCTTAACGGTGTAACGGCAGTGCATTTGGAAGAATTCCGTAATCTTATATTTAGGTATAAATTCGATTTTCTTGCATATACGCATTTAGCAATCGATATCGAAATGCTTCAAATCATTAGTTTAACATATTTAAGTTAGTTAACCTTCTGTATCTTACTGAAGTAATTCCGTTATCTTATATTTAGGTATTAAGTCGATTTTCTTGTATATACTCATTTAGCAATCGATATCGAAATGCTTCAAATCATTAGTTTAACATATTTAAGTTAAAAAACCTACTTTAAACCGAAGTTAACACAAAGCCATGGCGGCATAACGGCAGTGCATGCAGAAGAAATCCGTAATCTTATATTAAGTATAAAGTCGATTTTGTTGTATATATGCATTTAGCAATCGATTTCGAAAATCTTCAAATCATTAGTTTAACATATTTAAGTTAATAAAGCTTCTTTAACGTATTGAAGGTGATATAAAGCCATGGCGACATAACGACAGTACATTTGGAAGAATTCCGTAATCTTATATTTAGATATTAAGTCGATTTTCTTGTATATACACATTTAGCAATCGATATCGAAATGCCTCAAATCATTAGTTTAACATACTTAAGTTAATTAACCCTCTTTATCTTACTGAAGTCTACAAACGCCTTAACGGCATAACAGCAAAGCATTTAGAAGAATTGCGTAATCCTATATTTAGGTATAAAGTCGATTTTCTTGTATATACTCATTTAGCAATCGATATCAAAATGCTTCAAATCATTAGTTTAACATATTTAAGTTAACAAACCTAGTTTAACGCACTGAAGTTAACATAAAGCCATAACTACATAACGGCAGTGCGTTTAGAAGAATTCCGTAATCTTATATTTAGCTATAAAGTCGATTTTCTTGTATATACATATTTAGCAATCGATATCGAAATGCCTCAAATCATTAGTTTAACATATTTAAGTTAATTAACCTTCTTTATCTTACTGAATTTTAAACAAAGCCATAACGGTATAACGGCAGTGCATTTGAAGAATTCCGTAAACTTATATTTAGGTATAAAGTCGATTTTCCTGCATATACTGATTTAGCAATCGATATCGAAATGCTTCAAATCATTAGTTTGACATATTTAAGTTAATAAACCTTCTTTAACTAACTGAAGTTGATATAAAGCCATAACGGTATAACGGCAGTGCATTTGAAGAATTCCGTAATCTTATATTTAGGTATAAAGTCGATTTTGTTGTATTTATGCATTTAGCAATCGATTTCGAAAATCTTCAAATCATTAGTTTAACATATTTAAGTTAATAAAGCTTCTTTAACGCACTGAAGTTAACACAAAGCCACGTGGCATAACGGCAGCGCATTTAGAAGAACTCCGTTATCTTATATTTAGGTATAAATTCGATTTTGTTGTATATACAAATTTAGCAATCGATATCGAAATGCTTCAAATCATTAGTTTAACATATTTAAGTTAATTATCCTTCTATAACATATTGAAGTTGATAAAAGGCCATGGCGGCATAGCGACAGTACATTTGGAAGAATTCCGTAATTTTATATTTAGGCATAAAATCGATTTTCTTGTATATATGCATTTAGCAATCGATTTCGAAAATCTTCAAATCATTAGTTTAACATATTTAAGTTAACAAACCTACTTTAACGCACTGAAGTTAACACAAAGCCATGGCGGCATAACGGCAAAATGCTTCAAATCATTAGTTTAACATATTTAAGTTAACAAACCTACTTTAACGCACTGAAGTTAACACAAAGCCAAGGCGGCATAACGGCTTATATTTAAGAATAAATTCGATTTTTTTGTATATACACATTTAGCAATCGATATCGAAATGCTGCAAATCATTAGTTTAACATATTAAGTTAATAAACATTTTTTAGCTTAATGAGGTCTACATAAAGCCTTAACGGCATAACGGCAGTGCATTTAGAAGAATTCCGTAATCTTATATTTAGGTATAAAGTCGATTTTGGTGTATATACACATTTAGCAACCGATATCGAAATGCTTCAAATAACAGGTTTAGCATATTTCGGTTAATTTACCTTCTTTATCTTACTGAAGTTTACATAAAGCCATAGCGGCATAACGGCAGTATGTTTGGGTGAATTCCGTAATCTTATATTTAGGTATAAAGTCGATTTTGTTGTATATACGCATCTAGCAATCGATATCGTAATGCTTTAAATCATTAGTTTAACATATTTAAGTTAATTAACCTTCTTTAACGTATTGAAGTTGATATATAGCCATGGCGGCATAACGACAGTACATTTGGAAGAATTCCGTAGTCTTATATTTAGGTATAAAGTCGATTTTCTGGTATATATGCACTAAGCCATCGATATCGAAATGCTTCAAATAACTGGTTTAACATATTTAAGTTAATAAACCTTCTTTAACGAACTGAAGTTGGCTTAAATCCATGGCGGCATAACGGCAGTGCATTAAGAAGAATTCCGTAATCTTATATTTAGGTATAAAGTCGATTTTCTTGTATATACACATTTAGCTATCGATATCGAGATGCTTCAAATCATCAGTTTAAATTCGATTTTGTTGTATATACACATTAGCAATCGATATCGAGATGGTTCAACTCATTAGTTTAACATATTTAAGTTAATAACCTTATTTTTCCTACTGATGTGTACGTAAAGCCATAACGGTATAACGGCAGTGCATTTGGAAGTATTCCGTAATCTTATATTTAGGTATAAAGTCGATGTTTTTTTATATACACATTTAGATATCGATATCGAAATGCTTCAAATCATTCGTTTAACATATTTAAGTTAAATAGCCTTCTTTAACGTAATGAAGGTGACATAAAGCCATGGCGGCATAACGACAGTACATTTGGAAGAATTCCGTAATCTTATGTTAAGTTATAAATTCGATTTTCTTTTACATACACATTTAGCAAGCGATATCGAAATGCTTCAAATCATTAGTTTAACAAATTTAAGTTTATAAACCTTCTTTAACGAACGGAAGTTGGCTTAAAGCCATGGCGGCATAACGGATGTGCATTTAGAAGAATTCCGTAATCTTAAATTAGGTATAAGGTCGATATAAAGCCATGGCGGCATAACGACAGTACATTTGGAAGAATTCTGAAGTCTTATATTTATGTATAAAGTCGATTTTCTTGTATATACACATTTAGCAATCGATATCGAAATGCTTCAAATAATTATTTTAATATATTTAAGCTAATAAAACTTCTTTAAGGAACGGAAGTTGGCTTAAAGCCATGGCGGCATAACGGCAGTGCATTTAGAAGAATTCCGTAATCTTATATTTAGGTATAAAGTCGATTTTTTTGTTTATACACATTTAGCTATCGATATCGAAATGCTTCAAATCATAAGTTTAACATATTAAGTTAATAAACATTTTTTAGCATACTGAAGTCTACATAAAGCCTTAACGGTATAACGGCAGTGCATTTAGAAGAATTCCGTAATGTTATAATTTTATCTTTAGGTATAAAGTCGATTTTCTTGTATATACACATTTCGCAATCGATATCGAATAGCTTCAGATAACTGGTTTAACATATTAAAGTTAATAAACCTTCTTTAACGAACTGAAGTTGACATAATGCCATAATTCTGTAGTCTTATATTTAGGCATAAAGTCGATTTTCTTGTATATACACATTTAGCAATCGATATCGAAATGCTTCAAAT
>JAPZAG010001138.1:0-23177 GCA_027475135.1 Bactrocera correcta | reverse complement strand
AATCGACTTTATACCTAAATATAAGCTTAGGGAATTCTTCTAAATGCACTGCCGTTAGGCCGCTATGGCTTTATGTTAACTTCAGTGCGTTAAAGAAGCTTTATTAACTTAAATATGTTAAACCAGTTATTTGAAGCATTTCGATATCGTTTGCTTAATGCATATATAAAAGAAAATCGACTTTATACCTAAATATATGATTACGGAATTCTTCCAAATGTACTGTCGTTATGCCATCATGGCTTTATATCAACTTCAGTACGGTAAAAAAGGTTAATTAACTTAAATATGTTAAACTAATGATTTGATACATTTAGATATCGATTGCTAAATGTGTATATACAAAAAAATCGAATTTATACCTAAATATAAGATTACGGATTTCTTCTACATGCACTGCCGTAATGTCGCCATGGCTTTGTGTTAACTTCAGTGCGTTAAAGTAGGTTTGTTAATTTAAATACGTCAAACTAATGATTTGAAGCATTTCGATATCGATTGCTAAATCAGTATATACAAGAAAATCGACTTTATACCTAAATATAAGATTACGTAATTCTTCTAAATGCTTTGCCGTTATGCCGTTAAGGCGTTTGTAGACTTCAGTAAGATAAAGAGGGTTAATTAACTTAAATATGTTAAACTAATGATTTGAGGCATTTCGATATCGATTGCTAAATGTGTATATAAAAGAAAATCGACTTTATACCTAAATATAAGATTAGGGAATTCTTTAAATGCACTGCCGTTATGGCTTTATGTTAACTTCAGTTCGTTTAAGAAGGTTTATTAACTAAAATATGTTACACTAGTTATTTGAAGCATTTCGAAATCGTTCGCTTAATGCATATATACAAGAAAATCGATTTTATACCTAAATATATGATTACGGAATTCTTCCAAATGTACTGTCGTTATGCCACCATGGCTTTATATCAACTTCAATACGTTAAAAAAGGTTAATTAACTTAAATATGTTAAACTAATGATTTGAAGCATTTAGACATCGATTGCTAAATGTGTATATACAAAAAAATCGAATTTATAGCTAAATATAAGATTAAAGATTTCTTCTACATGCACTGCCGTTATGTCGCCATGGCTTTGTGTTAACTTCAGTGCGTTAAAGTAGGTTTGTTAACTTAAATATGTCAAACTAATGATTTGAAGCATTTCGATATCGATTACTAAATGAGTATTACAAGAAAATCGACTTTATACCTAATTAAAAGATTATGTACTTCTTCTAAATGCTTTGCCGTTATGCCGTTAAGGCATTTGTAGACTTCAGTAAGATAAAGAGGGTTAATTAACTTACATATATTAAACTAATGACTTGAGGCATTTCGATATCGATTGCTAAATGTGTATATACAAGAAAATCGACTTTATACCTAAATATATGATAACGGAATTCTTCTACATACACTGCCGTTATGCCGTTAAGGCGTTTGTAGACTTCAGTAAGATAAAGGGGGTTAATTAACTTAAATAGGTTAAACTAATGATTTGAGGCATTTCGATATCGATTGCTAAATGTGTATATAAAAGAAAATCGACTTTATACCTAATTATAAGATTACGGAATTCTTCCAAATGTACTGTCGTTATGCCGTTATGGCTTTATATCACCTTCAATACGTTAAAGAAGGTTAATTAACTTAACTTGTTAAACTAATGATTTGAAGCATTTCGATATCGATTGCTAAATGCGTATATACAAGAAAATCGACTTTATACTTAAATATGAGCTTACGGAATTCTTCTAAATGCACTGCCGTTATGCCGTTATGGCTTTATGTTAATTTCAGTTCGTTAAAGAAGGTTTATTAACTTAGATATGTTACACCAGTTATTAGAAGCATTTCGAAATCGATTGCTTAATGCATATATACAAGAAAAGCGACTTTATACCTAAATATAAGATTACGGAATTCTTCCAAATGTACTGTCGTTAGGCCGTTATGGCTTTATATCACCTTCAGTACGTTAAAGAAGGTTAATTAACTTAACTTGTTTAACTAATGATTTGAAGCATTTCGATATCGATTGCTAAATGCGTATATACAACAAAATCGACTTTATACTTAAATATGAGCTTACGGAATTCTTCTAGACGCACTGCCGTTATGTAGTTATGGCTTTATGTTAACTTCAGTGCGTTAAAGTAGGATTGTTAACTTAAATATGTTAAACTAATGATTTGAAGCGTTTCGATATCGATTGCTAAATGTGTATACACAAGAAAATCGACTTTATACCTAATATAAGATTACGGAATTCTTCTAAATGCACTGCCGTTATGCCGCCATGGCTTTATGCCAACTTCCGTTCGTTAAAGAAGGTTTATTAACTTAAATATGTTAAACTAATGATTTGAAGCGTTTCGATATCGATTGCTAAATGTGTATATATAAGAAAATCGACTTTATGCCTAAATATAAGACTACGAAATTATGGCTTTATGTCAACTTCAGTTCGATAAAGGAGGTTTATTAACTTAAATATGTTAAACCAGTTATCTGAAGCATTTCGATATCGATTGCGAAATGTGTATATACAAGAAAATCGACCTTATACATAAATATAAGACTTCGGAATTCTTCCAAATGTACTGTCGTTATGCCGCCATGGCTTTATGTCAACATCAATACGTTGAAGAAGGTTAATTAACTTAAATATGTTAAACTAATGATTTGAAGCATTTCGATATCGATAGCTAAATGCGTATATACAACAAAATCAACTTTATACCTAAATATAAGATTACGGAATTCTTCCAAATTACTGTCGTTATTCCGCCACGGCTTTATATCACCTTCATTACGTTAAAGAAGGTGAACTAACTTAAATATATTAAACTAATGATTTGAAGCATTTCAATATCGATTGCTAAATGTGTATGTACAACAAAATCGGCTTTATACCTACATATAAGATAACGGAATTCATATAAATATACTGCCGTTATGGCTTTATGTAAAATTCAGTAAGATAAAGAAGGTTAATTAACTTAAATATATTAAACTAATGAGTTGAACCATCTCGACATCGATTGCTTATGTGTATATACAACAAAATCGACTTTATACCTAAATATAAGATTACGGCGTTCTTCTACATGCACTGCCGTTATGCCGCCATGGCTTTATATCAACTTCAATACGTTAAAGAAGGTTAATTAACTTGAATATGTTAAACTAATGATTTGAAGCACTTCGATATCGATAGCTAAATGTGTATATACAAGAAAATCGACTTTATACCTAAATATAAGATTACGGAATTCTTCTAAATGCACTGCCGTTATGCCGCCATGGCCTTAAGCCAACTTCAGTTCGTTAAAGAAGGTTTATTAATTTAAATATGTTAAACCAGTTATTTGAAGCATTTCGATATCGATTGTTTAATGCATATATACCAGAAAATCGACTTTATACCTAAATATAAGACTACGGAATTCTTCCAAATGTATTGTCGTTACGCCGCCATGGCTTTATATCAACTTCAATACGTTAAAGAAGGTTAATTAACTTAAATATGTTAAACTAATGATTTGAAGCATTTCGATATCGATTGCTAAATGCGTATATACAACAAAATCGACTTTATATCTAAATATAAGTTTACGGAATTCTTCTGCATGCACTGTCGTTATGCCGCCATGGCTTTACATGACCTTCATTACGTTAAAGAAGGTTACCTAACTTAAATATGTTAAACTAATGATTTGAAGCATTTCGATATCGATAGCTAAATGTGTAAACACAAGAAAATCGACTTTATACCTAATATAAGATTACAGAATTTTTCTAAATGCACTGCCGTTATGCCGCCATGGCTTTAAGCCAACTTCCGTTCGTTAAAGAAGGTTTATTAACTTAAATATGTTAAACTAATGATTTGAAGCATTTCTATATCGATTGCTAAATGTGTATATACAAGAAAATCAACTTTATACATAAATATGAGACTACGGAATTCTTCCAAATGCATTGTCGTTATGCTGCCATGGCTTTACATCAACTTCAATACGTTAAAGAAGGTTAATTAACTTAAATATGTTAAACTAATGATTTGAAGCATTTCGATATCGATAGCTAAATGTGTATACACAAGAAAATCGACTTTATACCTAATATAAGACTACGGAATTCTTCTAAATGCACAGCCGTTATGCCGCCATGGCTTTAAGCCAACTTCCGTTCGTTAAAGAAGGTTAATTAACTTAAATGTGTTAAACTAATGATTTGAAGCATTTCGCTATCGATTGCTAAATGAGTATATACAAGAAAATCGACTTTATTCCTAAATATAAGATTACGGAATTCTTCTAAATGCACTGTCGTTATGCCGCCATGGCTTTATATCACCTTCATTACGTTAAAGAAGGTTAATTAACGTAAATGTGTTAAACTAATGATTTGAAGCATTTCGCTATCGATTGCTAAATGTGTATATACAACAAAATCGACTTTATTCCTAAATATAAGATTACGGAATTCTTCCAAATGTACTGTCGTTATGCCGCCATGGCTTTATATCGACTTCAATACGTTAAAAAAGGTTAATTAACTTAAATATGTTAAACTAATGATTTTGAAGCTTTTCGATATCGATTGCTAGATGCGTATATACAACAAAATCGACTTTATACCGAAATATAAGATTACGGAATTCTTCTAAATGCACTGTAGTTATGCCGCCACGGCTTTATATCACCTTCATTACGTTAAAGAAGGTGAACTAACTTAAATATATTAAACTAATGATTTGAAGCATTTCAATATCGATTGCTAAATGTGTATGTGCAACAAAATCGACTTTATATCTAAATATAAGATAACGGAATTCATATAAATACACTGCCGTTATGCCGTTATGGCTTTATGTAAACTTCAGTAAGATAAAGAAGGTTAATTAACTTAAATATATTCAACTAATGAGTTGAACCATCTCGATATCGATTGCATATGTGTATATACAACAAAATCGACTTTATACCTAAATATAAGATTACGGAGTTCTTCTACATGCACTGCCGTTATGCCGCCATGGCTTTATATCAACTTCAATACGTTAAAGAAGGTTAATTAACTTAAATATGTTAAACAAATGATTTGAAGCAATTCGATATCGATTGCTAAATGTGTATATACAAGAAAATCGACTTTATACCTAATAAAAAATTACGGATTTCTTCTAAATGCACTACCGTTATACCGTTATGGCTTTACGTACACTTCAGTAAGATAAAGAAGATTAATTAACTTAAATATGTTAAACTAATGATTTAAAGCATTTCGATATCGATTGCTAAATGTGTATATACAACAAAATCGACTTTATACATAAATATACGATAACGGAATTCTTCTAAATGCACTGCCGTTATGCCGCCATGGCTTTATATCACCTTCATTACGTTAAAGAAGGTTAACTAACTTAAATATGTTAAACTAATGATTTGAAGCATTTCGATATCGATTGCTAAATGTGTATGTACAACAAAATCGACTTTATACCTAAATAGAAGATAACGGAATTCATATAAATATACTGCCGTTATGGCTTTATGTAAACTTCAGTAAGATAAAGAAGGTTAGTTAACTTAATTATGTTAATCTAACGATTTGCAGCATTTCGTTATCGATTGCTTAATGTGAATATTTAAGAAAATCGACTTTGTACATAAATACACGATAACGAAATTCTTCTAAATGCACTGCCGTTATGCCGTTATGGCTTTATGTTAACTTCAGTTCGTTAAAGAAGTTTTATTAACTTAAATATGTTAAACCAGTTATTTGAAGCATTTCGATATCGATTGCTTAATGCATATATACAACAAAATCGACTTTATACCTAAATATATGATTACGGAATTCTTCCAAATGTACTGTCGTTATGCCGCCATGGCTTTATATCGACTTTATACCTAATATAAGATTACGGAATTCTTCTAAATGCACAGCCGTTATCCCGCCATGGCTTTAAGCCAACTTCCGTTCGTTAAAGAAGGCTTATTAACTTAAATATGTTAAACTAATGATTTGAAGCATTTCGATATCGATTGCTAAATGTGTATATACAAGAAAATCAACTTTATGCATAAATATAAGGCTACGGAATTCATCCAAATGTATTGTCGTTATGCTGCCATGGCTTTACATCAACTTCAATACGTTAAAGAAGGTTAATTAACTTAAATATGTTAAGCTAATGATTTGAAGCATTTCGATATCGATTGCTAAATGTGTATATACAAGAAAATCGACTTTATACCTTAATATAAGATTACGGAATTCTTCTAAATGCACTGTCGTTATGCCGCCATGGCTCTATATCACCTTCATTACGTTAAAGAAGGTTAACTAACTTAAATATGTTAAACGAATGATTTGAAGCATTTCGATATCGATAGCTAAATGTGTATATACAAGAAAATCGACGTTTTACATAAATATAAGACTACCGAATTCTTCCAAATATACTGTCGTTATGCCGCCATGGCTTTATATCAACTTCAATACGTTAAAGAAGGTTAAGTAACTTAAATATGTTAAACTAATGATTTGAAGCATTTCGATATCGATTGTTAAATGTGTATATACAAGAAAATCAACTTTATGCATAAATATAAGGCTACGGAATTCTTCCAAATGTATTGTGGTTATGCTGCCATGGCTTTACATCAACTTCAATACGTTAAAGAAGGTTAATTAACTTAAATATGTTAAGCTAATGATTTGAAGCATTTCGATATCGATTGCTAAATGCGTATATACAACAAAATCGGCTTTATACCTAAATATAAGACTACGGAATTCTTCTACATGCACTGTCGTTATGCCGCCATGGCCTTAAGCCAACTTCATTACGTTCAAGAAGGTTAACTAACTTAAATATGTTAAACGAATGATTTGAAGCGTTTCGATATCGATAGCTAAATGTGTATATACAAGAAAATCGACGTTTTACATAAATATAAGACTACCGAATTCTTCCAAATATACTGTCGTTATGCCGCCATGGCTTTATATCAACTTCAATACGTTAAAGAAGGTTTATTAACTTAAATATGTTAAACTAATGATTTGAAGCATTTCGATATCGATTGCTAAATGTGTATATACAAGAAAATCAACTTTATTCATAAATATAAGGATACGGAATTCTTCCAAATGTATTGTCGTTATTCTGCCATGGCTTTACATCAACTTCAATACGTTAAAGAAGGTTAATTAACTTAAATATGTTAAGCTAATGATTTGAAGCATTTCGATATCGTTTGCTAAATGCGTATATACAACAAAATCGGCTTTATACCTAAATATAAGACTACGGAATTCTTCTACATGCACTGCCGTTATGCCGCCATGGCCTTAAGCCAACTTCATTACGTTCAAGAAGGCTATTTAACTTAAATATGTTAAACGAATGATTTGAAGCATTTCGATATCGATATCTTAATGTGTATATAAAAAAACATCGACTTTATACCTAAATATAAGATTACGGAATTCTTCCAAATGCACTGCCGTTATACCGTTATGGCTTTACGTACACATCGGTAGGAAAAATAAGGTTATTAACTTAAATATGTTAAACTAATGAGTTGAACCATCTCGATATCGACCGCTAATGTGTATATACAACAAAATCGACTTTATACCTAAATATAAGATTACGGAATTCTTCTAAGTGCACTGTCGTTATGCCGCCATGGCTCTATATCACCTTCATTACGTTAAAGAAGGTTAGCTAACTTAAATATGTTAAACGAATGATTTGAAGCATTTCGATATCGATAGTTAAATGTGTATATACAAGAAAATCGACTTTTTACCTAAATATAAGATTACGGAATTCTTCCAAATGCACTGCCGTTATACCGTTTTGGCTTTATGTAAACTTCAGTAAGATAAAGAAGGTTAATTAACTTAGATATGTTAAACTAATTATTTAAAGCATTTCGATATCGATTGCTAAATGTGTATATACAACAATATCGACTTTATACCGAAATATAAGATTACGGAATTCTTCTAAATGCACTGTCGTTATGCTGCCATGGCTTTATATCAACTTCAATACGTTAAAGAAGGTTAATTAACTTAAATATGTTAAACTAATGATTTGAAACATTTCGATATCGATTGCTAGATGCGTATATACAACAAAATCGACTTTATACCTAAATATAAGATTACGGAATTCTTCTAAATGCACTGTCGTTATGCCGCCATGGCTTTATATAACCTTCATTACGGTAAAGAAGGTTAACTAACTTAAATATGTTAAACTAATGATTTGAAGCATTTCGATACTGATTGCTAAATGTGTATGTACAACAAAATCGACTTTATACCTAAATATAAGATAACGGAATTCATATAAATATACTGCCGTTATGCCGTTATTGCTTTATGTAAACTTCAGTAAGATAAAGAAGGTTAATTAACTTAAATATGCTAAATCAGTTATTTGATGCATTTCGATATAGATTCCTAAATGTGTAAATACAAGAAAATCTACTTTATACCTAAATATAAGATAACGGAATTCTTCTACATGCACTGCCGTTATGCCGCCATAGCTTTATGCCAACTTCAGTTCGTTAAAGAAGGTTTATTAACTTAAATATGTTAAACTAATGAGTTGAAGCATCTCGATATCGATTGCTAAATATGTAGATACAACAAAATCGACTTTATACCTAAATATAAGATTGCGGAATTCTTCTAAATGCACTGCCGTTATGCCGCCATGGCCTTAAGCCAGCTTACGTTCGTTAAAGAAGGTTTATTAACTTAAATATGTTAAACCAGTTATTTGAAGCATTTCGATATCGATTGCTTAATGCATATATACCAGAAAATCGACTTTATACCTAAATATAAGACTACGGAATTCTTCCAAATGTACTGTGGTGATGCCGCCATGGCTTTATATCAACTTCAATACGTTAAAGAAGGTTAATTAACTTAAATTGGTTAAACTAGAGATTTGAAGCATTTCGATATCGATAGCTAAATGTGTTTGTAAAAGAAAATCGAATTTATACCTAAACATAAGATCACGGAATTTTTCCAAATGTACTGTCGTTATGCCGCCATGTCTTTATGTCACCTTCATTACGTTAAAGAATTCTTCTAAATGCACTGCCGTTATGCCATGTCTTTATGTCACCTTCATTATGTTAAAGAAGGCTAGTTAACTTAAATATGTTAAACTGCTGATTTGAAGCATTTCGATATCGATAGCTAAATGTGTATATACAAGAAAATCGACTTTATACCTAAATATAAGATTACGGAATTCTTCTAAGTGCACTGCCGTTATGCCGCCATGGCCTTAAGCCAACTTCAGTTCGTTAAAGAAGGTTTATTAACTTAAATATGTTAAACCAGTTATTTGAAGCATTCCGATATCGATTGCTTAATGCATATATACCAGAAAATCGACTTTATACCTAAATATAAGACTACGGAATTCTTCCAAATGTACTGTCGTTATGCCGCCATGGCTTTATATCAACTTCAATACGTTAAAGAAGGTTAATTAACTTAAATGTGTTAAACTAATGATTTGAAGCATTACGATATCGATTGCTAAATGCGTATATACAACAAAATCGACTTTATACCTAAATATAAGATTACGGAATTCTTCTAAATGCACTGTCGTTATGCCGCCATGGCTTTATATCAACTTCAATACGTTAAAGAAGGTTAACTAACTTAAATATGTTAAACTAATGATTTGAAGCATTTCGATATCGATTGCTAAATGTGTATGTACAACAAAATAGAATTTATATCTAAACATAAGATCACGGAATTCTTCCAAATGTACTGTCGTTATGCCGCCATGTATTTATGTCACCTTCATTACGTTAAAGAAGGCTAGATAACTTTAATATGTTAAACTAATGACTTGAAGCATTTCGTTATCGATTGCTAAATGCGTGTATACAAGAAAATCGACTTTATACTTGAATATAAGATTACGGAATTCTTCCAAGTGTACTGTGGTTATGCCGCCATGGCTTTATATCAACTTCAATACGTTAAAGAAGGTTAATTAACTTAAATTTGTTAAACTAATGATTTGAAGCATTTCGATATCGATAGCTAAATGTGTATGTAAAAGAAAATCGAATTTATACCTAAACATAAGATCACGGAATTCTTCCAAATGTACTGTCGTTATGCCGCCATGGCCTTAAGCCAGCTTACGTTCGATAAAGAAGGTTTATTAACTTAAATATGTTAAACCAGTTATTTGAAGCATTTCGATATCGATTGCTTAATGCATATATACCAGAAAATCGACTTTATACCTAAATATAAGACTACGGAATTCTTCTAAATGCACTGTCGTTATGCCGCCATGGCTTTATATCAACTTCAATACGTTAAAGAAGGTTAACTAACTTAAATATGTTAAACTAATGATTTGAAGCATTTCGATATCGATTGCTAAATGTCTATGTACAACAAAATAGAATTTATATCTAAACATAAGATCACGGAATTCTTCCAAATGCACTGTCGTTATGCCGCCATGTCTTTATATCACCTTCATTACGTTAAAGAAGGCTAGATAACTTTAATATGTTAAACTAATGATTTGAAGCATTTCGTTATCGATTGCTAAATGCGTATATACAAGAAAATCGACTTTATACCTGAATATAAGATTACGGAATTCTTCCAAGTGTACTGTGGTTATGCCGCCATGGCTTTATATCAACTTCAATACGTTAAAGAAGGTTAATTAACTTAAATTTGTTAAACTAATGATTTGAAGCATTTCGATATCGATAGCTAAATGTGTATGTAAAAGAAAATCGAATTTATACCTAAACATAAGATCACGGAATTCTTCCAAATGTACTGTCGTTATGCCGCCATGGCCTTAAGCCAGCTTACGTTCGTTAAAGAAGGTTTATTAACTTAAATATGTTAAACCAATTATTTGAAGCATTTCGATATCGATTGCTAAATGTCTATGTACAACAAAATAGAATTTATATCTAAACATAAGATCACGGAATTCTTCCAAATGTACTGTCGTTATGCCGCCATGTCTTTATATCACCTTCATTACGTTAAAGAAGGCTAGATAACTTTAATATGTTAAACTAATGACTTGAAGCATTTCGTTATCGATTGCTAAATGCGTATATACAAGAAAATCGACTTTATACCTGAATATAAGATTACGGAATTCTTCCAAGTGTACTGTGGTTATGCCGCCATGGCTTTATATCAACTTCAATACTTTAAAGAAGGTTAATTAACTTAAATTTGTTAAACTAATGATTTGAAGCATTTCGATATCGATAGCTAAATGTGTATATACAAGAAAATCGACTTTATACCTAAATATAAGATTACGGAATTCTTCTAAATGCACTGCCGTTATGCCGCCATGGCCTTAAGCCAACTTCAGTTCGTTAAAGAAGGTTTATTAACTTAAATATGTTAAACCAGTTATTTGAAGCATTCCGATATCGATTGCTTAATGCATATATACCAGAAAATCGACTTTATACCTAAATATAAGACTACGGAATTCTTCCAAATGTACTGTCGTTATGCCGCCATGGCTTTATATCAACTTCAATACGTTAAAGAAGGTTAATTAACTTAAATGTGTTAAACTAATGATTTGAAGCATTACGATATCGATTGCTAAATGCGTATATACAACAAAATCGACTTTATACCTAAATATAAGATTCACGGAATTCTTCCAAATGTACTGTCGTTATGCCGCCATGTCTTTATATCACCTTCATTACGTTAAAGAAGGCTAGATAACTTTAATATGTTAAACTAATGACTTGAAGCATTTCGTTATCGATTGCTAAATGCGTATATACAAGAAAATCGACTTTATACCTGAATATAAGATTACGGAATTCTTCCAAGTGTACTGTGGTTATGCCGCCATGGCTTTATATCAACTTCAATACTTTAAAGAAGGTTAATTAACTTAAATTTGTTAAACTAATGATTTGAAGCATTTCGATATCGATAGCTAAATGTGTATGTAAAAGAAAATCGAATTTATACCTAAACATAAGATCACGGAATTCTTCCAAATGTACTGTCGTTATGCCGCCATGGCCTTAAGCCAGCTTACGTTCGTTAAAGAAGGTTTATTAACTTAAATATGTTAAACCAGTTATTTGAAGCATTTCGATATCGATTGCTTAATGCATATATACCAGAAAATCGACTTTATACCTAAATATAAGACTACGGAATTCTTCTAAATGCACTGTCGTTATGCCGCCATGGCTTTATATCAACTTCAATACGTTAAAGAAGGTTAACTAACTTAAATATGTTAAACTAATGATTTGAAGCATTTCGATATCGATTGCTAAATGTCTATGTACAACAAAATAGAATTTATATCTAAACATAAGATCACGGAATTCTTCCAAATGTACTGTCGTTATGCCGCCATGTCTTTATATCACCTTCATTACGTTAAGAAGGGCTAGATAACTTTAATATGTTAAACTAATGATTTGAAGCATTTCGATATCGATAGCTAAATGTGTATATACAAGAAAATCGACTTTATACCTAAATATAAGATTACGGAATTCTTCTAAATGCACTGCCGTTATGCCGCCATGGCCTTAAGCCAACTTCAGTTCGTTAAAGAAGGTTTATTAACTTAAATATGTTAAACCAGTTATTTGAAGCATTCCGATATCGATTGCTTAATGCATATATACCAGAAAATCGACTTTATACCTAAATATAAGACTACGGAATTCTTCCAAATGTACTGTCGTTATGCCGCCATGGCTTTATATCAACTTCAATACGTTAAAGAAGGTTAATTAACTTAAATGTGTTAAACTAATGATTTGAAGCATTACGATATCGATTGCTAAATGCGTATATACAACAAAATCGGCTTTATACCTAAATATAAGATTACGGAATTCTTCTAAATGCACTGTCGTTATGCCGCCATGGCTTTATATCACCTTCATTACGGTAAAGAAGGTTAACTAACTTAAATATGTTAAACGAATGATTTGAAGCATTTCGATATCGATAGCTAAATGTGTATATACAAGAAAATCGACTTTATACCGAAATATAAGATTACGGAGTTCTTCTAAATGCACTGTCGTTATGCCGCCACGGCTTTATATCACCTTCATTACGTTAAAGAAGGCTAGATAACTTTAATATGTTAAACTAATGATTTGAAGCATTTCGTTATCGACTGCTAAATGCGTATATACAAGAAACTCGACTTTATACCTAAATATAAGATTACGGAATTCTTCTAAATGCACTGCGTTATGCCATGTCTTTATGTCACCTTCATTATATTAAAGAAGGCTAGTTAACTTAAATATGTTAAACTGATGATTTGAAGCATTTCGATATCGATAGCTAAATGTGTATATACAAGGAAAATCGACTTTATACATAAATATAAAATTACGGAATTCTTCTAAATGCACTGCCGTTATGCCGCCATGGCCTTAAGCATACTTCAGTTCGTTAAAGAAGCTTTATTAACTTAAATATGTTAAACCAGTTATTTGAAGCATTTCGATATCGTTTGCTAAATGTGTATGTACAACAAAATCGACTTTATACCTAAATATGAGATAACGGAATTCATATAAATATACTGCTGTTATGCCGTTATTGCTTTACGTAAACTTCAGTAAGATAAAGAAGGTTAATTAACTTAAATATGCTAAACCAGTTATTTGATGCATTTCGATATAGGTTGCTAAATGTGTAAATACAAGAAAATCGACTTTATACCTAAATATAAGATAACGGAATTCTTCTACATGCACTGCCGTTATGGCGCCATAGCTTTATGCCAACTTCAGTTCGTTAAAGAAGGTTTATTAACTTAAATATGTTAAACTAATGAGTTGAAGCATCTCGATTTCGATTGCTAAATATGTATATACAGCAAAATCGACTTTATACCTAAATATAAGATTGCGGAATTCTTCTAAATGCACTGCCGTTATGCCGCCATGGCCTTAAGCCGGCTTACGTTCGTTAAAGAAGGTTTATTAACTTAAATATGTTAACCAGTTATTTGAAGCATTTCGATATCGATTGCTTAATGCATATATACCAGAAAATCGACTTTATACCTAAATATAAGACTACGGAATTCTTCCAAATGTACTGTGGTTATGCCGCCATGGCTTTATATCAACTTCAATACGTTAAAGAAGGTTAATTAACTTAAATGTGTTAAACTAATGATTTGAAGCATTACGATATCGATTGCTAAATGCGTATATACAACAAAATCGACTTTATACCTAAATATAAGATTACGGAATTCTTCTGCATGCACTTTCGTTATGCCTCCATGGCTTTATATCACCTTCATTACGTTAAAGAAGGTTAACTAACTTAAATATGTTAAACGAATGCTATGAAGCATTTCGATATCGACAGCTAAATGTGTATATACAAGGAAATCGACTTTTTACCTAAATATGAAATTATAACATTACGGAATTCTTCTAAATGTACTGCCGTTATACCGTTAAGGCTTTATATAGACTTCAGTATGCTAAAAAATGTTTATTAACTTAATATGTTAAACTAATGATTTGAAGTATCTCGATATCGATAGCTAAATGTGTATATACAAGAAAATCAATTTTATACCTAAATATAAGACTACGGAATTCTTCCAAATGTACTGTGGTTATGCCGCCATGGCTTTATATCAACTTCAATACGTTAAAGAAGGTTAATTAACTTAAATTTGTTAAACTAATGATTTGAAGCATTTCGATATCGATAGCTAAATGTGTATGTAAAAGAAAATCGACTTATACCTAATATAAGCTTACGGAATTATTCTAAATGCACTGCCGTTATGCCACCATGGCTTTAAGCCAACTTCCGTTCATTAAAGAAGGTTTATTAACTTAAATATGTTAAACTAATGATTTGAAGCATTTCGATTTCGATAGCTAAATGTGTATATACAAAGAAAATCAATTTTATACGTAAATATAAGACTACGGAATTCTTCCAAATGTATTGTCGTTATGCTGCCATGGCTTGACATCAATTTCAATACGTTAAAGCAGGTTAATTAACTTAAATATGTTAAACTAATGATTTGAGGTATTTTGATATCGGTTGCTAAATGCGTATAAACAACAAAATCGGCTTTATACCTAAATATAAGATTACGGAATTCTTCTAAATGCACTGTCGTTATGCCGCCATGGCTTTATATCACCTTCATTACGTTAAAGAAGGTTAACTAACTTAAATATGTTAAACGAATGATTTGAAGCATTTCGATATCGATAGCTAAATGTGTATATACAAGAAAATCGGCTTTTTACCTATATATAAGATTACGGAATTCTTCCAAATGCACTGCCGTTATACCGTTTTGGCTTTATATAACCTTCATTATGGTAGAGAAGGTTAACTAACTTAAATATGTTAAACTAATGATTTGAAGCATTTCGATATCGATAGCTAAATGTGTATATACAAGAAAATCGACTTTATACATAAATATAGGATAACGGAATTCTTCTAAATGCACTGCGTTATGCCGCCATGGCCTTAAGCCAACTTCAGCTCGTTAAAGAAGGTTTATTAACTTAAATATGTTAAACCAGTTATTTGAAGCATTTCGATATCGATTGCTTAATGCATATATACCAGAAAATCGACCTTGTACCTAAATATAAGACTACGGAATTCTTCCAAATGTACTGTCGTTATGCCGCCATGGTTTTATATCACCTTCATTACGTTAAAGAAGGTTAACTAACTTAAATATGTTAAACGAATGATTTGAAGCATTTCGATATCGATAGCTAAATGTGTATATACAAGAAAATCGGCTTTTTACCTATATATAAGATTACGGAATTCTTCCAAATGCACTGCCGTTATACCGTTTTGGCTTTATGTAAACTTCAGTAAGATAAAGAAGGTCAATAACTTAAATATGTTAAACTAATGATTTAAAGCATTTCGATATCGATTGCTAAATGTGTAAATACGAGAAAATTGACTTTATACCTAAATATAAGATAACGGAATTCTTCTTCATGCACTGCCGTTATGCCGCCATAGCTTTATGCCAACTTCAGTTCGTTTAAAGAAGGTTTATTAACTTAAATATGTTAAACTAATTGAGTTGAAGCATCTCGATATCGATTGCTAAATATGTATATACAACAAAATCGACTTTATACCTAAATATAAGATTGCGGAATTCTTCTAAATGCACTGCCGTTATGCCGCCATGGCCTTAAGCCAACTTCAGTTCGTTAAAGAAGGTTTATTAACTTAAATATGTTAAACCAGTTATTTGAAGCATTTCGATATCGATTGCTTAATGCATATATACCAGAAAATCGACCTTGTACCTAAATATAAGACTACGGAATTCTTCCAAATGTACTGTGGTTATGCCGCCATGGCTTTATATCAACTTCAATACGTTAAAGAAGGTTAATTAACTTAAATTTGTTAAACTAATGATTTGAAGCATTTCGATATCGATAGCTAAATGTGTATGTAAAAGAAAATCGAATTTATACCTAAACTTAAGATCACGGAATTCTTCCAAATGTACTGTCGTTATGCCGCCATGTCTTTATGTCACCTTCATTTCGTTAAAGAAGGCTAGATAACTTAAAATGTTAAACTAATGATTTGAAGCATTTCCGATATCGATTGCTTAATGCATATATACCAGAAAATCGACTTTATACTAAATATAAGACTACGGATTCTTCCAAATGTATTGTCGTTATGCTGCCATCGCTTTACATCAATTTCAATACGTTAAAGAAGGTTAATTAACTTAAATATGTTAAAATAATGATTTGAGGTATTTCCGATATCGATTGCTAAATGCGTATATACAACAAAATCGGCTTTATACCTAAATATAAGATTACGGAATTCTTCTAAATGCACTGTCGTTATGCCGCCATGGCTTTATATCACCTTCATTACGGTAAAGAAGGTTAACTAACTTAAATATGTTAAACGAATGATTTGAAGCATTTCGATATCGATAGCTAAATGTGTATATACAAGAAAATCGACTTTATACCGAAATATAAGATTACGGAGTTCTTCTAAATGCACTGTCGTTATGCCGCCACGGCTTTATATCACCTTCATTACGTTAAAGAAGGTGAACTAACTTAAATATATTAAACTAATGATTTGAAGCATTTCAATATCGATTGCTAAATGTGTATGTACAACAAAAATCGGCTTTATACCTAAATATAAGATAACGGAATTCATATAAATATACTGCCGTTATGCCGTTATGGCTTTATGTAAACTTCAGTAAGATAAAGAAGGTTAATTAACTTAAATATATTAAACTAATGAGTTGAACCATCTCGATATCGATTGCTTATGTGTATATACAACAAAATCGACTTTATACCTAAATATAAGATTACGAAATTCTTCCAAATGCACTGCCGTTATGCCATGTCTTTATGTCACCTTCATTATGTTAAAGAAGGCTAGTTAACTTAAATATGTTAAACTGATGATTTGAAGCATTTCGATATCGATAGCTAAATGTGTATATACAAGAAAATCGACTTTATACATAAATATAGGATAACGGAATTCTTCTAAATGCACTGCCGTTATGCCGCCATGGCCTTAAGCCAACTTCAGCTCGTTAAAGAAGGTTTATTAACTTAAATATGTTAAACCAGGTATTTGAAGCATTTCGATATCGATTGCTTAATGCATATATACCAGAAAATCGACTTTGTACCTAAATATAAGACTACGGAATTCTGCCAAATGTACTGTCGTTATGCCGCCATGGTTTTATATCAACTTCAATACGTTAAAGAAGGTTAATTAACTTAAATATGTTAAACTAATGGTTTGAAGCATTACGATATCGATTGCTAAATGCGTATATACAACAAAATCGACTTTATACCTAAATATAAGATTACGGAATTCTTCCAAATGCACTGCCGTTATGCCGCCATGGCTTTGTATCACCTTCATCACGTTAAAGAAGGTTAACTTACTTAAATATGTTAAACGAATGCTATGAAGCATTTCGATATCGATAGCTTAATGTGTATATACAAGAAAATCGACTTTTTACCTAAATATAAAATTATAACAATACGGAATTGTTCTAATTGCACTGCCGTTATACCGTTAAAGCTTTATATAGACTTCAGTATGCTAAAAAATGTTTATTAACTTAATATGTTAAACTAATGATTTGAAGTATTTCGATATCGATAGCTAAATGTGTATATACAAGAAAATCGACTTTATACCTAATATAAGATTATGGAATTCTTCTAAATGCACTTCCGTTATGCCGCCATGGCTTTAAGCCAACTTCCGTTCGTTAAAGAAGGTTTATTAACTTAAATATGTTAAACTAATGATTTGAAGCATTTCGATATCGATTGCTAAATGTGTATATACAAGAAAATCAACTTTATACATAAATATAAGATTACGGAATTCTTCCAAATGTATTGTCGTTATGCTGCCATCGCTTTACATCAATTTCAATACGTTTAAAGAAGGTTAATTAACTTAAATATGTTAAACTAATGATTTGAGGTATTTCGATATCGATTGCTAAATGCGTATATACAACAAAATCGGCTTTATACCTAAATATAAGATTACGGAATTCTTCTAAATGCACTGTCGTTAAGCCGCCATGGCTTTATATCACCTTCATTACGTTAAAGAAGGTTAACTAACTTAAATAGGTTAAACGAATGATTTGAAGCATTTCGATATCGATAGCTAAATGTGTATATACAAGAAAATCGACTTTATGCCTAAATATAAGATTACGGAATTCTTCTAATGCACTGCCGTTATGCCGTTATGGCTTTATGTAAACTTCAAATAAGATAAAGAAGGTTAATTAACTTAAATATGCTAAACCAGTTATTTGATGCATTTTGATATTGATCGCTTAAATGTGTAAATACAAGAAAATCGACTTTATATCTAAATATAAGATTACGGAATCTTCCAAATGCACTGTCGTTATGGCCGCCATGGCTTTATATCACCTTCATTACATTAAAGAAGGTTAACTAACTTAAATATGTTAAACTAATGATTTGAAGATTTTCGATATCGATTGCTAAATGTGTAAATACAAGAAAATCGACTTTATACATAAATATAAGATTACGGAATTCTTCTAAATGCACTGCCGTTTATGCCGCCATGGCTTTAAGCCAAACTCCGTTCGTTTAAAGAAGGTTTATTAACTTAAATATGTTGAACTAATGATTTGAAAGCATTTCGATATCGATTGCTAAATGCGTATATACAGCAAAATCGACTTTATACCTATATATAAGATTACGGACTTCTTCTACATGCACTGTCGTTATGCCGCCATGGCTTATATCACCTTCATTACGTTAAGGAAGGTTAACGAACTTAAATATGTTAAACGAATGATTTGGAAGCATTTCGATATAGATAGCTAAATGTGTATATACAAGAAAACGACTTTATACATAAATATACGATAACGGAATTCTTTCAAATGTACTGTCGTTATGCCGCCATGGCTTTATGTCAACTTCAATACGTTGCAGAAGGTTAAGTAACTTAAATATGTTAAACTAATGATTTGAAGCCATTTCGATATCGATTGCTAAATCTGTATATACAGCAAAATCGCTTATACCTAAATATAAGATTATATCACCTTCATTACGATAAGAAGGTTAACTAACTTAAATTCGTTAAACTAATGATTTGAAGATTTTCGATATCGATTGCTAAATGTGTAAGTACAAGGAAAATTGACTATATACCTAAATAAAGATTATCGGAATTCTTCTACATGCACTGTCGTTATGCCGCCATGGCTTTATATCACCTTCATTACGTTTAAAGAAGGTTAATTAACTTAAATTTGTTAAACTAATGATTTGAAGCATTTCGATATCGATTGCCTAAATGTGTATATACAACAAAATCGACTATATTCCTAAATATAAGATTATGGAATTCTTCCAAATGTACTGTCGTTATGGCGCCATGGCTTTATATCGACATCAATACGTTTAAAGAAGGTTAATTAACTTAAATATGTTAAACTAATGATTTTGAAGCTTTTCGATATCGATTGCTAGATGCGTATATACAACAAATCGATTTTATACCGAAATATAGATTACGGAATTCTCTAAAATGCACCTGTCGTTATGCCGCCACGGCTTTATATCACCTTCATTACGTTAAAGAAGGTGAACTAACTTAAATATATTAAACTAATGATTTGAAGCATATCAATATCGATTGCTAAATGTGTAGTACAACAAAATCGGCTTTATACCTAAATATAAGATAACGGAATTCATATAAATATACTGCCGTTATGCCGTTATGGCTTTATGTAAACTTCAGTAAGATAAGAAGGTTAATTAACTTAAATATATTAAACAAATGAGTTGAACCATCTCGATATCGATTGCTTATGTGTATATACAACATAATCAACTTTATACCTAAATATAAGATTACGGAGTTCTTCTACATGCACTGCCGTTATACCGTTATGGCTTTACGTACACTTCAGGAGATAAAGAAGGTTAATTAACTTAAATATGTTAAACTAATGATTTATAAGCATTTCGATATCGATTGCTAAATGTGTATATACATCAAAATCGACTTTATACATAAATATACGATAACGGAATTCTTTCAAATGTACTGTCGTTATGCCGCCATGGCTTTATGTCAACTTTCAATACGTATAAAGAAGGCTAATTACTTAAATATGTTAAACTAATGATTTTGAAGCATTTCGACTATCGATTACTAAATGGTATATACAAGAAAATCGACTTTATACCGAAATATAAGATTACGGAATTCTTCTAAATGCTACTGTCCGCTATGCCGCCACGGCTTTATCTCAACTTCCTTACGTTAAAGAAGGTGAATTAACTTAAATATGTTAAACTACTGATTTGAAGCATTTCGATATCGATTGCTAAATGTGTATGTACAACAAAATCGACTTTATACCTAAATATAAGATAACGGAATTCATATAAATATACTGCCGTTATGCCGTGATGGCTTTATGTAAACTTCAGTTCGTTTAAAGAAGGTTTATTAACTTAAATATGCTAAACCAGTTATTTGAAGCATTTCGATATCGATTGCAAAATGTGTATATACAAGAAAATCGAATTTATGCCTAAATATAAGACTACGGAATTCTTCCAAATGCAGTGCCGTTATGGCTTTATGTCAACTTCAGTTCGCTAAGGAGGTTTATTAACTTAAAGATCGTTAAACCAGTTATCTGAAGCATTTCCATATCGATTGCGAAATGTATATATACAAGAAAATCGACTTTATACCTAACTATAAAATTATAACATTACGGAATTCTTCTAAATGCACTGCCGTTATACCGTTAAGGCTTTATGTAGACTTCAGTATGCTTAAAAATGTTTATTAACTTAATATGTTAAACTAATGATTTGAAGCATTTCGAGATCGATAGCTAAAAGTGTATATACAAGAAAATCGACTTTATGCCTAAATATAAGATTACGGAATTCTTCTAAATGCACTGCCGTTATGCTGCCATGGCTATAAGCCAACTTCTGTTCGTTAAAAAAGGTTTATTAACTTAAACATGTTAAACTAATGACTTGAAGCATTTCGATATCGATTGCTGAATGTGTATATACAAAAAAATCGACTTTATACATAAATATAAGATTACGGAATTCTTCTAAATGCACTGTCGTTATGCCGCCATGGCTTTATATCACCTTCATTACGTTAAAGAAGGTTAACGAACTTAAATATGTTAAACGAATGATTTGAAGGCATTTCGATATCGATAGCTTAATGTGTATATACAAGAAAATCGACTTTTTACCTAAATATAAGATTACGGAATTCTTCCAAATGCACTGCCGTTATGCCGTTATGGCTTTATGTTAACTTCAGTTCGTTAAAGAAGGTTAATTAACTTAAATATGTTAAACTAATGATTTGAAGCATTTCGTTATCGATTGCTAAATGTGAATATTTAAGAAAATCGACTTTATGCCTAAATATAAGATTACGGAATTCTTCTAAATGCACTGTCGTTATGCCGCCATGGCTATAAGCCAACTTCCCTTCGTTAATGAAGGTTAACGAACTTAAATAAGCTAAACGAATGATTTGAAGCATTTCGATATCGATAGCTAAATGTGTATATACAAGAAAATCGACTTTATACATAAATATAAGATTACGGAATTCATATAAATATACTGCCGTTATGCCGTTATGGCTTTATGTATACTTCAGTAAGATAAAGAAGGTTAATTAACTTAAATATGTTAAACTAATGATTTGCAGCATTTCGTTATCTATTGCTAAATGTGAATATTTAAGAAAATCGACTTTATGCCTAAATATAAGATTACGGAATTCTTCTAAATGCACTGCCGTTATGCCGCCATGGCTTTAAGCCAACTTCCGTGGGTTAAAGAAGGTTTATTAACATAAATATGTTAAACTAATGATTTGAAGCATTTCGATATCGATTGCTAAATGTGTATACACAAAAAAATCGACTTTATACATAAATATAAGATTACGGAATTCTTCTAAATGCACTGTCGTTATGCCGCCATGGCTTTATATCACCTTCATTACGTTAAAGAAGGTTAACGAACTTAAATATGTTAAACTAATGATTTTGAAGCATTTCACTATCGATAACTTAATGTGTATATACAAGAAAATCGACTTTTTACCTAAATATAAGATAACGGAATTCATATTAATTATACTGCCGTTATGCCGTTATGGCTTTATGTATACTTCAGTAAGATAAAGAAGGTTAATTAACTTAAATATGTTAAACTAATGATTTGCAGCATTTCGTTATCTATTGCTAAATGTGAATATTTAAGACAATCGACTTTATACATAAATACACGATAACGGAATTCTTCTAAATGCACTGCCGTTATGCCGTTATGGCTTTATGTTAACTTCAGTTCGTTAAAGAAGGTTTATTAACTTAAATATGTTCTAACCAGTTATTTGAAGCATTTCGACGTCGATTTCTTAATGCATATATAAAAG
>JAPZAG010001137.1:0-10896 GCA_027475135.1 Bactrocera correcta | reverse complement strand
CTAAATGCACTGCCGTTATACCGTTAAGGCTTTATGTAGGCTTCAGAATGCTAAAAAATGTTTATTAACTTAATATTTTAAACTAATGATTTGAAGCATTTCGATATCGATAGCTAAATGTGTATATACAAGAAAATCGACTTTAAACCTAATATAAGATTACGGAATTCTTCTAAATGCACTGTCGTTATGCCGCCATGGCTTTATATCAACTTCAATACGTTAAAGAAGGTTAACTAACTTAAATATGTTAAACTAATGATTTGAAGCATTTCAATATCGCTTGCTTAATGTGTATGTAAAAGGAAATCGAATTTATACCTAAACATAAGATTACGGAATTCTTCTAAATGCACTGTCGTTATGCCGCCATGGCTTTATATCAACTTCAATACGTTAAAGAAGGTTAACTAACTTAAATATGTTAAACTAATGATTTGAAGCATTTCGATATCGCTTGCTAAATGTGTATGTAAAAGAAAATCGAATTTATTCCTAAACATAAGATTACGGAATTCTTCTAAATGCACTGTCGTTATACCGCCATGGCTTTATATCACCTTCATTACGTTAAAGAAGGTTAACTAACTAAAATATGTTAAACGAATGATTTAAAGCATTTCGATATCGATATCTAAATGTGTATATAAAAGAAAATCGACTTTATACCTAAATATAAGATTACGGAATTCTTCTAAATGCACTGCCGTTATGCCGCCATGGCTTAAAACCAACTTCCGTTCGTTAAAGAAATGCGTATATACAAGAAAATCGGTTTAAACCTAAATATAAGATTACGGAATTCTTCAAAATGCACTGCAGTTATGCCGCCATGGCCTTAAGCCAACCTAAATATAAGATACCGCTAAGGCTTTATATCAGCTTCAATATTAACTTCTATACTCATTTAGCAAGCGATATCGATATGCTTCAAATCATTAGTTTAACATATTTAAGTAATTATCCTTCTTTTTTCTTACTGAAGTTTACATAAAGCCATAACGGTATAACGGCAGTGCTTTTGGAAGAATTCCGTAATCTTATATTTAGATATAAAGCCGATTTTTCTTGTATATACGCATTTCTTTAACGAACGGAAGTTGGCTTAAAGCCATGGCGGCATAACGCAGTGCATTTAGAAGAATTCCGTAATCTTATATTTAGGTATAATAGCCGATTTTCTTGTGTATACGCATTTCTTTAACGAACGGAAGTTGGCTTAAAGCCATGGCGGCATAACGGCAGTGCATTTAGAAGAATTCCGTAATCTTATATTTAGGTATAAAGCCGATTTTCTTTGTATATACGCATTTCTTATAACGAACGGAAGTTGGCTTAAAGCCATGGCGGCATAACGGCAGTGCATTTAGAAGAATTCCGTAATATTATATTTAGGTATAAAGTCAATTTTCTTGTATATACATATCTAGCAATCGATATCGAAATGCCTGAAATCATTAGTTTAACATATTTAAGTTAATTAACCCTCTTTATCTTAATAAAGTCTACAAAAGCTTTAACGGCATAACGGCAGTGCTTTTGGAAGAATTCCGTAATCTTATATCTAGGAATAAAGTCGATTTTGTTGTATATACACATTTAGCAATAGATATCGAGATGGTTCAACTCATTAGTTTAACATCTTCTTCTTTTTTACTGGCGTAGGCACCGCTTACGCGATTATAGCCGAGTCAATAACAGCGCGCCACTCGTTTCTTCTCCTCGCTACGTGGCGCCAATTGGATATTCCAAGCGAGGCCAGGTCCTTCTCTACTTGGTCCTTCCAACGGAGTGGAGGTCTTCCTCTTCCTCTGCTTCCCGCGGCGGGTACTGCGTCGAATACTTTCAAAGCTGGAGTGTTTTCATCCATCCGGACAACATGACCTAGCCAGCGTAGCCGCTGTCTTTTAATTCGCTGAACTATGTCAATGTCGTCGTATATCTCGTACAGCTCATCGTTCCATCGAATGCGATATTCGCCGTGGCCAACGCGCAAAGGACCATAAATCTTTCGCAGAACCTTTCTCTCGAAAACTCTTAGGTTCGACTCATCGGTTGTTGTCATCGTCCAGGCCTCTGCACCGTATAGCAGGACGGGAATTATGAGCGACTTATAGAGTTTAGTTTTTGTTCGTCGAGAGAGGACTTTACTTTTCAATTGCCTACTCAGTCCAAAGTAGCACCTGTTGGCAAGAGTAATCCTGCGTTGGATTTCCAGGCTGATATTGTTGGTGGTGTTTAAGCTGGTTCCAAGATAGACGAAATTATCTACAACTTCAAAGTTATGACTGTCAACAGTGACGTGGGAGCCAAGTCGCGAGTGCGACGACTGTTTGTTTGATGACAGGAGATATTTCGTCTTGCCCTCGTTCACTGCCAGACCCACTTGTGTTGCTTCCTTGTTAAGTCTGGAGAAAGCAGAACTAACGGCGCGGGTGTTGAGGCCGATTATATCAATATCATCGGCATACGCTAGTAGCTGTACACTCTTATAAAAGATTGTACCTGCTCGATTCAGTTCTGCAGCTCGAATAATTTTCTCCAGAAGAAGATTGAAAAAGTCGCACGATAGGGAGTCGCCTTGTCTGAAACCTCGTTTGGTATCGAACGGCTCGGAGAGGTCCTTCCCGATCCTGACGGAGCTTTGAGTTTTGCTCAGCGTCAGTTTACACAGCCGAATTAATTTTGCGGGGATACCAAATTCAGACATCGCGGCATAGAGGCAGCTCCTATTCGTGCTGTCGAAAGCAGCTTTGAAATCGACGAAGAGGTGGTGTGTGTCGATTCTCCTTTCACGGGTCTTTTCCAAGATTTGGCGCATCGTGAATATCTGGTCGGTTGTTGATTTGCCAGGTCTAAAGCCACACTGATAAGGTCCAATCAGTTTGTTGACGGTGGGCTTTAATCTTTCACACAATACGCTCGACAGAACCTTATATGCGATGTTGAGGAGGCTAATCCCACGGTAGTTGGCGCAGATTGTGGGGTCTCCTTTTTTATGTATTGGGCATAGCACACTTAAATTCCAATCGTTGGGCATGCTTTCGTCCGACCATATTTTACAAAGAAGCTGATGCATGCTCCTTACCAGTTCTTCGCCGCCGTGTTTGAATAGCTCGGCCGGCAATCCGTCGGCCCCTGCCGCTTTGTTGTTCTTCAGGCGGGCAATTGCTATTCGAACCTCTTCATGGTCGGGCAATGGAACGTCTGCTCCATCGTCATCGATTGGGGAATCGGGTTCGCCTTCTCCTGGCGTTGTACGTTCACTGCCATTCAGCAGGCTGGAGAAGTGTTCCCTCCATAATTTAAGTATGCTTTGGGCATCGGTGACTAGATCACCTTTGGGGGTTCTACAAGAGTATGCTCCGGTCTTGAAACCTTCTGTAAGTCGCCGCATCTTTTCGTAGAATTTTCGAGCATTACCCCTGTCGGCCAGCTTATCAAGCTCTTCGTACTCACGCATTTCGGCCTCTTTCTTTTTCTGTCTACAAATGCGTCTTGCTTCCCTCTTCAACTCTCGGTATCTATCCCATCCCGCACGTGTTGTGGTCGATCGTAACGTTGCGAGGTAGGCAGCCTGTTTTCTCTCCGCTGCGACACGGCACTCCTCGTCGTACCAGCTGTTCTTTTGCACTTTCCGAAAACCAATGGTTTCGGTTGCAGCTGTACGTAAGGAGTTTGAAATGCTGTCCCACAGTTCCCTTATACCGAGTTGTTGACGAGTGCTCTCAGAGAGCAGGAGTGCAAGCCGAGTAGAAAATCGTTCGGCTGTCTGTTGTGCTTGCAGCTTCTCGACGTCGAATCTTCCTTGTGTTTGTTGGTGTGCGTTTTTTGCTGCACAGAGGCGGGTGCGAATTTTGGCTGCAGCAATATAATGGTCCGAGTCGATGTTAGGACCTCGGAGCGCACGCACATCTAAAACACTGGAGACGTGTCTTCCGTCTATCACAACATGATCGATCTGGTTGGTGGTTTTTCGATCCGGAGACTGCCAGGTAGCTTGATGAATCTTCTTATGCTGGAATCTAGTACTACAGATAACCATTTTTCGGGCCCCGGCGAAGTCGATCAGCCTCAACCCATTTGGGGATGTTTCCTCGTGGAGGCTGAATTTACCGACCGTAGTGCCAAAGATACCTTCTTTGCCCACCCTGGCGTTAAAGTCGCCAAGCACGATTTTGACATCGTGGCGGGGGCATCTCTCATAAGTGCGCTCCAAGCACTCATAAAAGGCATCTTTGGTCACATCGTCCTTCTCTTCCGTCGGAGCGTGGGCGCAAATCAGCGATATGTTGAAGAACCTCGCTTTGATGCGAATTGTGGCTAGACGTTCATTCATAGGAGTGAATGATAGTACTCGGCGACGGAGTCTCTCTCCCACCACGAATCCAACACCAAACTTGCGCTCCTTTATATGGCCACTGTAGTAAATGCCACAAGGACCTACTTGTCTCTGTCCTTGTCCCGTCCATCGCATTTCTTGGACGGCGGTGATGTCAGCCTTTATCTTTACGAGGACATCTACCAGCTGGGCAGCGGCACCTTCCCAATTAAGGGACCGGACATTCCAGGTGCATGCCCTCAAATCATAGTCCTTATTTCGTTTGCCATGGTCGTCATCAAAAGGGGGGGCTCTCATACGAGGCTGTCTATGGTTTAACATATTTAAGTTAATAAACCTTTTTTAACGATCTGAAGTTTGCTGTAGCCATGGCGGCATAACGGCAGTGCATGTAGAAGAATTCCGTAACCTTATATTTAGGTATAAAGTCGATTTTCTGGTATATACACATTTAGCTATCGATACCGAAATGCTTCAAATCATTACTTTAACATATTAAGTTAATAAATATTTTTTAGCTTACTGAAGTCTACATAAAGCCTTAACGGTATAACGGCGGTGCATTTAGAAGAATTCCAAAATGTTATAATTTTATATTTAGGTATATAGTCGATTTTCTTGTATTTACACATTTAGCAATCGATATCGAAAATCTTCAAATCATTAGTTTAACATATTTAAGTTAATTAACCTTCTTTAACGTATTGAAGGTGATATAAAGCCATGGCGGCATAACGACAGTGCACTTAGAAAAATTCCGTAATCTTATATTTAGATATAAAGTCGATTTTGTTGTATATACACATTCAGCAATCGATATCGAAATGCTTCAAATCATTAGTTTACTATATTTAAGTTAATTAAACATCTTTATTTTACTGAAGTCTATAAAAGCCTTAACGGCATAACGGCAGTATATTTGGGTGAATTCCGTAAGCTTTTATTTAGGTATAAAATCGATTTTCTTGTACATACACATTTAGCAATCGATATCAAAATGCTTTAAATCATTAGTTTAACATATTTAAGTTAATTAACCTTCTTTACTGTAATGAAGGTTATATAAGCCATGGCGGCATAACGACAGTGCATGTAGAAGAATTCCGTAATCTTATATTTAGGTATATAGTCGATTTTCTTGTATATACGCATTTAGCAATCGATATCGAAATGCTTCAAATAACTGGTTTAGCATATTTAGGTTAATTAACCTTCTTTATCTTACTGAAGTTCACATAAAGCCATAACGGTATAACTGCAGTGCATTTAGAAGAATTCCGTAATCTTATATTTAAGTATAAAGTCGATTTTGTTGTATATACTTATTTAGCGATCGATATCGAAATGCTTCAAATCATTAGTTTAATATATTTATGTTAATAAAGCTTCTTTAACGCACTGAAGTTAACAAAAAGCCATGGCGGCATAACGGCAGTGCATGTAGAAGAATTCCGTAATCTTATATTTAAGCACAAATTCGATTTTGTTGTATATACTCATTTAGCAATCGATATCGAAATGGTTCAAATCATTAGTTTAACATATTTAAGTTAATAAACCGTCTTTAACGCACTGACGTCTTCATAAAGCCTTAACGGTATAACTGCAGTGCATTTAGAAGAACTCCGTATTCTTATATTTAGGTATAAAGTCGATTTTCTTGTATTTACATATTTAGCAATCGATATCGAAATTCTTCAAATCATTAGTTTAACATATTCAAGTTAATTAACCCTCTCTGTCTTACTGAAGTCTACATAAAGCCGTAACGGCATAACGGCAGTGCATTTAGAAGAATTCCGTTATCTTATATTTAGGTATAAATTTGATTTTCTTGTATGTATACATTTAGCAAGCGATATCGAAATGCTTCAAATCATTAGTTTAACATATTTAAGTTAATTAACCTTCTTTAACGTATTGAAGTTGATATAAAGCCATGGCGGCATAACGGCAGTACATGTAGAAGAATTCCGTAATTTTATATTTAGGTATAAAGTCGGTTTTCTTGTATATACACACTTAGCTATCGATATCGAAATGCTTCAAATCATTAGTTTAACATATTTAAGTTAACAAACCGTCTTTAACGCACTGACGTCTTCATAAAGCCTTAACGGTATAACTGCAGTGCATTTAGAAGAATTCCGTATTCTTATATTTAGGTATAAAGTCGATTTTCTTGTATTTGCATATTTAGCAATCGATATCGAAATTCTTCAAATCATTAGTTTAACATATTCAAGTTAATTAACCCTCTCTGTCTTACTGAAGTATAAATAAAGCCGTAACGGCATAACGGCAGTGCATTTAGAAGAATTCCGTTATCTTATATTTAGGTATAAATTTGATTTTCTTGTATGTATACATTTAGCAAGCGATATCGAAGTGCTTCAAATCATTAGTTTAATATATTTAAGTTAATTAACCTTCTTTAACGTATTGAAGTTGATATAAAGCCATGGCGGCATAACGGCAGTACATGTGGAAGAATTCCGTAATCTTATATTTAGGTATAAAGTCGATTTTCTTGTATATATATATATTTCGCAATCGATATCGAAATGCTTCAGATAACTGGTTTAACATATTTAAGTTAATAAACCTCCCTTAGCGAACTGGAGTTGACATATTTAGGTATAACGTCGATTTTGTTGTACATACACATTTAGCAATCGATATCGAAATGCTTCAAATCATTAGTTTAGCATATTTAAGTAAATTAGCCTTCTTTAACGTACTGAAATTTATATAAAGCCATAACGGCATAACGGCAGTGTATTTCGAAGAATTCCGTAATCTTATATTTAGATATAAAGCCGAATTTGTTGTATATACGCATTTAGCAATCGATATTGAAATTCTTCAAATCATTAGTTTAACATATTTAAAATAATTAACCTTCTTTAACGTAATGAAGGTGATATAAAGCCATGGAGGCCTAACGACAGTACATTTAGAAGAATTCCGTAATCTCATATTTCGGTATAAATTCGATTTTGTTGTATATACGCATTAAGCAATCGATATCGAAATGCTTCAAATAACTGGTTTAGCATATTTAGGTTAATTAACCTTCTTTATCTTACTGAAGTTTACATAAAGCCATAACGGCATAACGGCAGTATATTTGGGTGAATTCCGTAAGCTTTTATTTAGGTATAAAATCGATTTTCTTGTATATACACATTCAGCAATCGATATCGAAATGCTTCAAATCCTTAGTTTAACATATTTAAGTTAATTAACCTTCTTTACCGTAATGAAGGTTATATAAAGCAATGGCGGCATAACGACAGTGCATGTAGACGAATTCCGTAATCTTATATTTAGGTATATAGTCGATTTTCTAGTATCTACACATTTAGCAATCGATATCGAAAATCTTCAAATCATTAATTTAACATATTTAAGTTAATTAACCTTCTTTAACGTAATGAAGGTGACATAAAGCCATGGCGACATAACGACAGTGCATTTAGAAAAATTCCGTAATCTTATATTTAGGTATAAGTTCGATTTTGTTGTATATAGGCATTTAGCAATATCGAAATGCTTCATATAACTGGTTTAGCATATTTAGGTTAATTAACCTTCTTTATCTTACTGAAGTTTACATAAAGCCATAACGGCATAACGGCAGTATGTTTGAGAGAATTCCGTAATCTTTTATTTAGGTATAAAATCGATTTTCTTGTACATACACATTTAGCAATCAATACCGAAATGCTTCAAATCATTAGTTTAGCATATTTAAGTAAATTAAATTTCTTTAACGTACTGAAATTTATATAAAGCCATAATGGCATAACGGCAGTGTATTTCGAAGAATTCCGTAATCTTATATTTAGATATAAAGCCGAATTTGTTGTATATACGCATTTAGCAATCGATATCGAAATTCTTCAAATCATTAGTTTAACATATTTAAAATAATTAACCTTCTTTGACGTAATGAAGGTGATATAAAGCCATGGCGGCATAACGACAGTGCATTTAGAAGAATTCCGTAATCTTACATTTAGGTATAAATTCGATTTTGTTGTATATACGCATTTACCAATCGAAATCGAAATGCTTCAAATAACTGGTTTAGCATATTTAGGTTAAATAACCTTCTTTATCTTACTGAAGTTTACATAAAGCCATAACGGCATAACGGCAGTATATCTGGGTGAATTCCGTAAGCTTTTATTTAGGTATAAAATCGATTTTCTTGTACATACACATTTAGCAATCGATATCGAAATGCTCAAATCATTAGTTTAACATATTTGAGTAAACTAACCTTCTTTAACGTACTGAAATTTATATAAAGCCATAACGGCATAACGGCAGTGTATTTCGAAGAATTCCGTAATCTTATATTTAGATATAAAGCCGAATTTGTTGTATATACGCATTTAGCAATCGATATCCAAATTCTTCAAATCATTAGTTTAACATATTTAAGTTAATGAACCTTCTTTAACGCACTGAAGTTAACATAAAGCCATGGCGGCATAACGGCAGTGCATGTAGAAGAACTCTGTAATCTTATATTTAAGTATAAAGTCGATTTTGTTGTATATACACATTTAGCAATCGTTATCGTAATGCTTCAAATCATTAGTTTACTATATTTAAGTTAATTAAACCTCTTTATTTTACTGAAGTCTACAAAAGCCTAAACGCCATAACGGCAGTGCATTTAGAAGAATTACGTAATCTTATATTTAGGTATAAAGTCGATTTTCTTGTATATACGTATTTAGCAATCGATATCGAAATGCTTCAAATCATTAGTTTAACATATTTAAGTTAATAAACCTTCTTTAACGCACTGACGTCGTCATAAAGCCTTAACGGTATAACTGCGGTGCATTTAGAAGAATTCCGTACTCTTATATTTAGGTATAAATTTGATTTTCTTGTATGTATACATTTAGTAAGCGATATCGAAATGCTTCAAATCATTAGTTTAACATATTTAAGTTTATTAACCTTCTTTAACGTATGGAAGTTGATATAAAGCCATGGCGGCATAACGGCAGTGCATTTAGCAGAAGTCCGTAGTCTTATATTTAGGTATAAAGTCGGTTTTCTTGTGTATGCACATTTACCAATCGATAACAAAATGCTTCAAATCATTAGTTTTACATATTTAAGTTAATTAACCTTCTTTATCTTACTGAAGTTTACATAAAGCCATGGCGGTATAACGGCAGTGCATTTGGATGAATTCCGTAATCTTGTATTAAGGTAAAAAGTCGATTTTGTTGCATATACACATTTAGCAATCGATATCGAAATGCTTCATCTCATAATTTTAACATATTTAAGTTAATTAACCTTCTTTAACGATCTCAAGTTGGCATATAGCCATGGCGGCATTACGGCAGTGCATGTAGAAGAATTCCGTTATCTCATATTAAGGTATAAAGTCGATTTTCTTTTATTTACACATTTAGCAATCGATATCGAAATGCTTCAAACCATTAGTTTAACAAATAATTTACCTTCTTTAACGTATTGAAGGTGATATAAAGCCATGGCGGCATAACGGCAGTACATGTGGAAGAATTCCGTAATCTTATATTCAGATAACTGGTTTAACATATTTAAGTTAATAAACCTCCTTTAGCGAACTGAAGTTGACATATTTAGGTATAAAGTCGATTTTGTTGTACATAAACATTTAGCAATCGATATCGAAATGCTTCAAATCATTAGTTTAGCATATTTAAGTAAATTAACCTTCTTTAACGTACTGAAATTTATATAAAGCCATAACGGCATAACGGCAGTGTATTTCGAAGAATTCCGTAATCTTATATTTAGATATAAAGCCGAATTTGTTGTATATACGCATTTAGCAATCGATATTGAAATTCTTCAAATCATTAGTTTAACATATTTAAGTTAATTAAACATCTTTATTTTACTGAAGTCTACAAAAGCCTTAACGGCATAACGGCAGTGCATTTAGAAGAATTACGTAATCTTATATTTAGGTATCAAGTCGATTTTCGTGTATATACTCATTTAGCAATCGATATCGAAATGCTTCAAATCATTAGTTTAGCATATTTAAGTAAATTAACCTTCTTTAACGTACTGAAATTTATATAAAGCCATAACGGCATAACGGCAGTGTATTTCGAAGAATTCCGTAATCTTATATTTAGATATAAAGCCGAATTTGTTGTATATACGCATTTAGCAATCGATATTGAAATTCTTCAAATCATTAGTTTAACATATTTAAGTTAATTAAACATCTTTATTTTACTGAAGTCTACAAAAGCCTTAACGGCATAACGGCAGTGCATTTAGAAGAATTACGTAATCTTATATTTAGGTATCAAGTCGATTTTCTTTTATTTACACATTTAGCAATCGATATCGAAATGCTTCAAACCATTAGTTTAACAAATAATTTACCTTCTTTAACGTATTGAAGGTGATATAAAGCCATGGCGGCATAACGGCAGTACATTTGGAAGAATTCCGTAATCTTATATTCAGATAACTGGTTTAACATATTTAAGTTAATAAACCTCCTTTAGCGAACT
>JAPZAG010001136.1:0-39551 GCA_027475135.1 Bactrocera correcta | reverse complement strand
AATCATTAGTTTAACATATTTAAGTTATTTAACCTTCTTTATCTTACTGAAGTTAACATAAATCCAAAACGGTATAACGGCAGTGCATTTGGAAGAATTCCGTAATCTTATATTTAGGTAAAAAGTCGATTTTCTTGTATATACACATTTAGCTATCGATATCGAAATGCTTCAAATCATTAGTTTAACATATTTAAGTTAGTTAACCTTCTTTAACGTAATGAAGGTGATATAAAGCCATGGCGGCATAACGACAGTGCATTTAGAAGAATTCCGTAATCTTATATTTAGGTATAAAGCCGATTTTGTTGTATATACGCATTTAGCAATCGATATCGAAATACTTCAAATCATTAGTTTAACATATTTAAGTTAATAAACCTTCTTTAACGAACGGAAGTTGGCTTAAAGCCATGGCGGCATAACGGCAGTGCATTTAGAAGAATTCCGTAATCTTATATTAGGTATAAAGTCGATTTTCTTGTATATACACATTTAGCTATCGATATCGAAATGCTTCAAATCATTAGTTTAACATATTTAAGTTAATTAACCTTCTTTAACGTATTGAAGTTGATGTAAAGCCATGGCAGCATAACGACAATGCATTTGGAAGAATTCCGTAATCTTATATTTATGTATAAAGTTGATTTTCTTGTATATACACATTTAGCAATCGATATCGAAATGCTTCAAATCATGAGTTTAACATATTTAAGTTAATAAACCTTCTTTAACGAACGGAAGTTGGCTTAAAGCCATGGCGGCATAACGGCAGTGCATTTAGAAGAATTCCGTAATCTTATATTAGGTATAAAGTCGATTTTCTTGTATATACACATTTAGCTATCGATATCGAAATGCTTCAAATCATTAGTTTAACATATTAAGTTAATAAACATTTATCGTAAACATAAAGCCTTAACGGTATAACGGCAGTGCATTTAGAAGAATTCCGTAATGCTATAATTTTATATTTAGGTAAAAAGTCGATTTTCTTGTATATACACATTTAGCTATCGATATCGAAATGCTTCAAATCATTCGTTTAACATATTTAAGTTAGTTAACCTTCTTTAACGTAATGAAGGTCATATAAAGCCATGGCGGCATAACGACAGTGCATGCAGAAGAATTCCGTAATCTTATATTTAAGTTAATTAACCTTCTTTAACGTATTGAAGTTGATATAAAGCCATGGCGGCATAACGACAGTACATTTGGAAGAATTCCGTAGTCTTATATTTAGGTATAAAGTCGATTTTCTGGTATATATGCATTAAGCAATCGATATCAAAATGCTTCAAATAACTGGTTTAACATATTTAAATTAATAAACCTTCTTTAACGAACTGAAGTTGGCTTAAGGCAATGGCGACATAACGGCAGTGCATTTAGAAGAATTCCGTAAACTTATATTTAGGTAAAAATTCGATTTTCTTGTATATACACATTTAGCTATCGATATCGAAATGCTTCAAATCATTCGTTTAACATATTTAAGTTCGTTAACCTTCTTTAACGTAATGAAGGTGATATAAAGCCATGGCGACATAACGACAGTGCATTTAGAAGAATTCCGTAATCTTATATTTATGTATAAAGTCGATTTTCTTGTATATACACATTTAGCAATCGATATCGAAATGCTTCACATCATTAGTTTAACATATTTAAGTTCGTTAACCTTCTTTAACGTATTGAAGGTAATATAAAGCTATGGCGGCATAACAACAGTGCATTTAGAAGAATTCCGTAATATTATATTTATGTATAAAGTCGATTTTCTTGTATATACACATTTAGCAATCGATATCGAAAAGCTTCAAATCATTAGTTTAACATATTTATGTTAATAAACCTTCTTTAAGGTTCTGAAGTTGGCATATAGCCATGGCGGCATAACGGCAGTGCATTTAGAAGAATTCCGTTATCTTATATTTAGGTATAAAGTCGATTTTGTTGTATGTACACATTTAGCAATCGATAATAAAATGCTTCAAATCATTAGTTTAACATATTTAAAATAATTAACCTTCGTTATCTTGCTGAAGTTTACATAAAGCCATAACGGTATAACACCAGTGCATTTGGAAGAATTCAGTAAACTTATATTTAGGTAAAAAGTCGATTTTCTTGTATATACACATTAAGCTATCGATATCGAAATGCTTCAAATCATTCGTTTAACATATTTAAGTTCGTTAACCTTCTTCAACGTAATGAAGGTGATATAAAGCCATGGCGACATAACGACAGTGCATTTAGAAGAATTCCGTAATCTTATATTTATGTATAAAGTCGATTTTCTTGTATATACACATTTAGCAATCGATATCGAAATGCTTCACATCATTAGTTTAACATATTTAAGTTAATTAACCTTCTTTAACGAACGGAAGTTGGCTTAAAGCCATGGCGGCATAACGACAGCGCATTTAGAAGAATTCCGTAATATTATATTTATGTATAAAGTCGATTTTCTTGTATATACACATTTAGTAATCGATATCGAAATGCTTCAAATCATAAGTTTAACATATTTAAGTTAATTAACCTTCTTTAACGTATTGAAGTTGATATAAAGCCATGGCGGCATAACGGCAGTGCATGTAGAAGAACTCCGTAATCTTATATTTAGGTATAAAGTCGATTTTGTTGTATATACACATAAGCAATCGATATCGAGATGGTTCAACTCATTAGTTTAATATATTTAAGTTAATTAACCTTCTTTATCTTATTGAAGTTTACATAAAGCCATAACGGCATAACGGCAGTATATTTATATGAATTCCGTTATCTTATATTTAGGTATAAAGCCGATTTTGTTGTACATACACAATTAGCAATCGATATTGAAATGCTTCAAATCATTAGTTTAATACATCTAAGTAAGTTCACCTTCTTTAACGTAATGAAGGTGATATAAAGCCGTGGCGGCATAACGACAGTGCATTTAGAAGAATTCCGTAATCTTATATTTCGGTATAAAGTCGATTTTGTTGTATATACGCATCTAGCAATCGATATCGAAAAGCTTCAAATAATTAGTTTAACATATTTAAGTTAATTAACCTTCTTTAACGTATTGAAGTCGATATAAAGCCATGGCGGCATAACGGCAGTGCGTTTAGAAGAATTCCGTAATCTTATATTTGGTATAAAGTCGATTTTCTTGTGTATACACATTTAGCTATCGTTATCGAAATGCTTCAAATCATTAGTTTAACATATTTAAATTATTTAACCTTCTTTATCTTACTGAAGTTTACATAAATCCAAAACGGTATAACGGCAGTGCATTTGGAAGAATTCCGTAATCTTATATTTAGGTAAAAAGTCGATTTTCTTGTATATACACATTTAGCTATCGATATCGAAATGCTTCAAATCATTAGTTTAACATATTTAAGTTAGTTAACCTTCTTTAACGTAATGAAGGTGATATAAAGCCATGGCGGCATAACGACAGTGCATTTAGAAGAATTCCGTAATCTTATATTTAGGTATAAAGCCGATTTTGTTGTATATACGCATTTAGCAATCGATATCGAAATGCTTCAAATCATTAGTTTAACATATTTAAGTTAATAAACCTCCTTTAACGAACGGAAGTTGGCTTAAAGCCATGGCGGCATAACGGCAGTGCATTTAGAAGAATTCCGTAATCTTATATTTGGTATAAAGTCGATTTTCTTGTGTACACACATTTAGCTATCGTTATCGAAATGCTTCAAATCATTAGTTTAACATATTTAAATTATTTAACCTTCTTTATCTTACTGAAGTTTACATAAATCCAAAACGGTATAACGGCAGTGCATTTGGAAGAATTCCGTAATCTTATATTTAGGTAAAAAGTCGATTTTCTTGTATATACACATTTAGCTATCGATATCGAAATGCTTCAAATCATTAGTTTAACATATTTAAGTTAGTTAACCTTCTTTAACGTAATGAAGGTGATATAAAGCCATGGCGGCATAACGACAGTGCATTTAGAAGAATTCCGTAATCTTATATTTAGGTATAAAGCCGATTTTGTTGTATATACGCATTTAGCAATCGATATCGAAATGCTTCAAATCATTAGTTTAACATATTTAAGATAATTAACCTTCGTTATCTTGCTGAAGTTTACATAAAGCCATAACGGTATAACACCAGTGCATTTGGAAGAATTCAGTAAACTTATATTTAGGTAAAAAGTCGATTTTCTTGTATATACACATTTAGCTATCGATATCGAAATGCTTCAAATCATTCGTTTAACATATTTAAGTTCGTTAACCTTCTTTAACGTAATGAAGGTGATATAAAGCCATGGCGACATAACGACAGTGCATTTAGAAGAATTCCGTAATCTTATATTTATGTATAAAGTCGATTTTCTTGTATATACACATTTAGCTATCGATATCGAAATGCTTCAAATCATTAGTTTAACATATTTAAGTTAGTTAACCTTCTTTAACGTAATGAAGTTGATATAAAGCCATGGCGGCATAACGACAGTACATTTGGAAGAATTCCGTAGTCTTATATTTAGGTATAAAGTCGATTTTCTGGTATATATGCATTAAGCAATCGATATCAAAATGCTTCAAATAACTGGTTTAACATATTTAAATTAATAAACCTTCTTTAACGAACTGAAGTTGGCTTAAGGCCATGGCGACATAACGGCAGTGTATTTAGAAGAATTCCGTAATCTTATATTTAGGTATAAAGTCGATTTTCTTGTATATACACATTTAGCTATCGATATCGAAATGCTTCAAATCATTAGTTTAACATATTTAAGTTAATTAACCTTCTTTAACGTATTGAAGTTGATATAACGCCATGGCGGCATAACGACAGTACATTTGGAAGAATTCCTTAGTCTTATATTTATGTAAAAAGTCGATTTTCTTGTATATACACATTTAGCGATCGATATCGAGATGCTTCAACTCTTTAGTTTAACATATTTAATTAATAAACCTTCTTTAACGTTCTGAAGTTGGCATATAGACATGGCGGCATAACGGCAGTGCATTTAGAAGAATTCCGTTATCTTATATTTAGGTATAAAGTCGATTTTGTTGTATATACATATTTAGCAAACGATATCGAGATGCTTCAACTCATTAGTTTAACATATTTAAGTTAATAAACCTTCTTTAACGAACTGAAGTTGGCATAAAGCTATGGCGGCATAACGGCAGTGCATTTGGAAGAATTCCGTAAACTTATATTTAGGTAAAAAGTCGATTTTCTTGTATATACACATTTAGCTATCGATATCGAAATGCTTCAAATCATTCGTTTAACATATTTAAGTTCGTTAACCTTCTTTAACGTAATGAAGGTGATATAAAGCCATGGCGACATAACGACAGTGCATTTAGAAGAATTCCGTAATCTTATATTTATGTACAAAGTCGATTTTCTTGTATATACACATTTAGCAATCGATATCGAAATGCTTCACATCATTAGTTTAACAAATTTAAGTTCGTTAACCTTCTTTAACGAACTGAAGTTGGCATAAAGCTATGGCGGCATAACGGCAGTGCATTTGGAAGAATTCCGTAAACTTATATTTAGGTAAAAAGTCGATTTTCTTGTATATACACATTTAGCTATCGATATCGAAATGCTTCAAATCATTCGTTTAACATATTTAAGTTCGTTAACCTTCTTTAACGTAATGAAGGTGATATAAAGCCATGGCGACATAACGGCAGTGCATTTGGAAGAATTCCGTAAACTTATATTTAGGTAAAAAGTCGATTTTCTTGTATATACACATTTAGCAATCGATATCGAAATGCTTCACATCATTAGTTTAACATATTTAAGTTAATAAACCTTCTTTAACGAACGGAAGTTGGCTTAAAGCCATGGCGGCATAACGGCAGTACATTTGGAAGAATTCCGTAGTCTTATATTTAGGTATAAAGTCGATTTTCTGGTATATATGCATTAAGCAATCGATATCAAAATGCTTCAAATAACTGGTTTAACATATTTAAATTAATAAACCTTCTTTAACGAACTGAAGTTGGCTTAAGGCCATGGCGACATAACGGCAGTGTATTTAGAAGAATTCCGTAATCTTATATTTAGGTATAAAGTCGATTTTCTTGTATATACACATTTAGCTATCGATATCGAAATGCTTCAAATCATTAGTTTAACATATTTAAGTTAATTAACCTTCTTTAACGTATTGAAGGTAATATAAAGCCATGGCGGCATAACGACAGTGCATTTAGAAGAATTCCGTAATATTATATTTATGTATAAAGTCGATTTTCTTGTATATACACATTTAGCAATCGATATCGAAAAGCTTCAAATCATTAGTTTAACATATTTATGTTAATAAACCTTCTTTAACGTTCTGAAGTTGGCATATAGCCATGGCGGCATAACGGCAGTGCATTTAGAAGAATTCCGTTATCTTATATTTAGGTATAAAGTCGATTTTGTTGTATGTACACATTTAGCAATCGATAATGAAATGCTTCAAATCATTAGTTTAACATATTTAAGATAATTAACCTTCGTTATCTTGCTGAAGTTTACATAAAGCCATAACGGTATAACACCAGTGCATTTGGAAGAATTCAGTAAACTTATATTTAGGTAAAAAGTCGATTTTCTTGTATATACACATTTAGCTATCGATATCGAAATGCTTCAAATAATTCGTTTAACATATTTAAGTTCGTTAACCTTCTTTAACGTAATGAAGGTGATATAAAGCCATGGCGACATAACGACAGTGCATTTAGAAGAATTCCGTAATCTTATATTTATGTATAAAGTCGATTTTCTTGTATATACACATTTAGCAATCGATATCGAAATGCTTCACATCATTAGTTTAACATATTTAAGTAAATTAACCTTCTTTAACGAACGGAAGTTGGCTTAAAGCCATGGCGGCATAACGACAGCGCATTTAGAAGAATTCCGTAATATTATATTTATGTATAAAGTCGATTTTCTTGTATATACACATTTAGTAATCGATATCGAAATGCTTCAAATCATAAGTTTAACATATTTAAGTTAATTAACCTTCTTTAACGTATTGAAGTTGATATAAAGCCATGGCGGCATAACGGCAGTGCATGTAGAAGAACTCCGTAATCTTATATTTAGGTATAAAGTCGATTTTGTTGTATGTACACATAAGCAATCGATATCGAGATGGTTCAACTCATTAGTTTAATATATTTAAGTTAATTAACCTTCTTTATCTTATTGAAGTTTACATAAAGCCATAACGGCATAACGGCAGTATATTTATATGAATTCCGTAATCTTATATTTAGGTAAAAAGTCGATTTTCTTGTATATACACATTTAGCTATCGATATCGAAATGCTTCAAATCATTAGTTTAACATATTTAAGCTAGTTAACCTTCTTTAACGTAATGAAGGTGATATAAAGCCATGGCGGCATAACGACAGTGCATTTAGAAGAATTCCGTAATCTTATATTTAGGTATAAAGCCGATTTTGTTGTATATACGCATTTAGCAATCGATATCGAAATGCTTCAAATCATTAGTTTAACATATTTAAGATAATTAACCTTCGTTATCTTGCTGAAGTTTACATAAAGCCATAACGGTACAACACCAGTGCATTTGGAAGAATTCAGTAAACTTATATTTAGGTAAAAAGTCGATTTTCTTGTATATACACATTTAGCTATCGATATCGAAATGCTTCAAATCATTCGTTTAACATATTTAAGTTCGTTAACCTTCTTTAACGTAATGAAGGTGATATAAAGCCATGGCGACATAACGACAGTGCATTTAGAAGAATTCCGTAATCTTATATTTATGTATAAAGTCGATTTTCTTGTATATACACATTTAGCAATCGATATCGAAATGCTTCAAATCATTCGTTTAACATATTTAAGTTAGTTAATCTTCTTTAACGTAATGAAGGTCATATAAAGCCATGGCGGCATAACGACAGTGCATGCAGAAGAATTCCGTAATCTTATATTTAAGTTAATTAACCTTCTTTAACGTATTGAAGTTGATATAAAGCCATGGCGGCATAACGACAGTACATTTGGAAGAATTCCGTAGTCTTATATTTAGGTATAAAGTCGATTTTCTGGTATATATGCATTAAGCAATCGATATCAAAATGCTTCAAATAACTGGTTTAACATATTTATATTAATAAACCTTCTTTAACGAACTGAAGTTGGCTTAAGGCCATGGCGACATAACGGCAGTGCATTTAGAAGAATTCCGTAATCTTATATTTAGGTATAAAGTCGATTTTCTTGTATATACACATTTAGCTATCGATATCGAAATGCTTCAAATCATTAGTTTAACATATTTAAGTTAATTAACCTTCTTTAACGTATTGAAGTTGATATAACGCCATGGCGGCATAACGACAGTACATTTGGAAGAATTCCTTAGTCTTATATTTATTTAAAAAGTCGATTTTCTTGTATATACACATTTAGCGATCGATATCGAGATGCTTCAACTCTTTAGGTTAACATATTTATGTTAATAAACCTTCTTTAACGTTCTGAAGTTGGCATATAGCCATGGCGGCATAACGGCAGTGCATTTAGAAGAATTCCGTTATCTTATATTTAGGTATAAAGTCGATTTTGTTGTATATACATATTTAGCAAACGATATCGAGATGCTTCAACTCATTAGTTTAACATATTTAAGTTAATAAACCTTCTTTAACGAACTGAAGTTGGCATAAAGCTATGGCGGCATAACGGCAGTGCATTTAGAAGAATTCCGTAAACTTATATTTAGGTAAAAAGTCGATTTTCTTGTATATACACATTTAGCTATCGATATCGAAATGCTTCAAATCATTCGTTTAACATATTTAAGTTCGTTAACCTTCTTTAACGTAATGAAGGTGATATAAAGCCATGGCGACATAACGACAGTGCATTTAGAAGAATTCCGTAATCTTATATTTATGTATAAAGTCGATTTTCTTGTATATACACATTTAGCAATCGATATCGAAATGCTTCACATCATTCGTTTAACATATTTATGTTCGTTAACCTTCTTTAACGTATTGAAGGTAATATAAAGCCATGGCGGCATAACGACAGTGCATTTAGAAGAATTCCGTAATATTATATTTATGTATAAAGTCGATTTTCTTGTATATACACATTTAGCAATCGATATCGAAAAGCTTCAAATCATTAGTTTAACATATTTAAGTTAATAAACCTTCTTTAACAATCTGAAGTTGGTTAAAGCCATGGCGGCATAACGGGGGTGCATTTAGAAGAGTTCCGTAATTTTATATTTAGGTATAATGTCGATTTTCTTGTATATGCACATTTAGCAATCGATAACGAAATGCTTCAAATCATTAGTTTAACATATTTAAGTTAATTAACCCTCTCTGTCTTACTGAAGTCTACATAAAGCCTTAACGGCATAACGGCAGTGCATTTAGAAGAATTCCGTTGTCTTATATTTAGGTATAATGTCGATTTTGTTGTATATACACATTTAGCAATCGATATCTAGATGCTTCAAATCATTAGTTTAACATATTTAAGTTAATTAACCTTTTTTATCTGACTGAAGTTTACGTAAAGCCATAACGGTATAACGCCAGTGCATTCGGAAGAATTGTGTAAACTTATATTTAGGTATAATGTCGATTTTGTTGTATACACATATTTAGCAATCGATATCGAGATGCTTCAAATCATTAGTTTAACATATTTAAGTTAACTAACCTTCTTTATCTGACTGAAGTTTACGTAAAGCCATAACGGTGTAACGGCAGTGCATTTTGAAGAATTCCTTAATCTTATATTTAGGTATAAAGTCGATTTTGTTGTATATACACATTAAGCAATCGATATTGAGATGGCTCAACTCATTTGTTTAGATTATCTAACCAATGCTTTATGTTCGACCCACCTCGTTTCAATAAATTAGCCACTAGAGCGTTAGCCAAGTTGAAACAAATATGTGACTACTGCCAAGCGCCTGGTAGGAGTAGAAGAAAGATTGAAGACTTTCCTGAGAGCTCTTTAAATTATCTAACCAATGCTTTATGTTTGACCCACCTCATTCAAATCGTTTATCGGCTAGAGCGTTATCAAAAGTGCAACAAATATGTGACTATTGCCAAGCGCCTGGTAGGAGCAGAAGAAAGATAGAAGGTTTTCTCAAGAGGTCTTTAAATTATCTCACCATTGTTTCATGTTTGACCCACCTCGTTCTAATACTTTAGCCTCAGAGCTTTAGCAAAGTTGAAACAAAAATGTGACTATTGCCATACCCCTGGTAGATGTAGAAGAAAGATTGATGACTTTCCTGAGAGCTCTTTAAATTATCTAACCAATGCTTTATGTTCGACTCACCTCATTCAAATAGTTTAGCCTTAGAGCGTTAGCAAAGTTGAAACAAAAACGTGACATTGCCAAGCGCCTGGTTAGAGCAGAAGAAAGATGGAAGACTTTCCTGAAAGCCCTTTAAATTATCTAACCAATGTTTTATGTTTAAATCACTTCGTACAAATTGTTTACCCGCTAGAGCGTTATCAACGTTGAAACAAAAATGTGACTATTGCCAAGCGCCTGGTTAGAGCAGAAGAAAGATTGAGGACTTTCCTGAGAGCTTTTTAAATTATCTAACCATTGCTTTATGTTCGACCCACCTCGTTCCAGTATTTAAGCCACTAGAGCAATAGCAAAGTTGAAACAAAAATGTGACTATTGCCAAGCCCCTGATAGGAGTAGAAGAAAGGTTGAAGACTTTCCTGAGAGCTCTTTAAATTATCTAATTAATGTTTTACGTTTGACCCACCTCGTTCCAATAGTTTAGCCGCTAGAGCGTTAGCAAAGTTGAAACAAAAATGTGACTATTGCCAAGCCCCTGATAGGAGTAGAAGAAAGGTTGAAGACTTTCCTGAGAGCTCTTTAAATTATCTAACCAACGCTTTATGTTTGACCCACCTCTTTCCAGTAATTTAGCCGCTAGAGCGTTAGCAAAGTTGAAACAAAAATGTGACTATTGCCGAGCCCCTGGTAGGAGTAGAAAAAAAATTGGGGACTTTCCTGAGAGCTCTTAAAATTATCTAACCAATGCTTTATGTTTGACTCACCTCGTTTAAATAGTTTACCCGCTAGAGCAATAATAAAAGTGAAACAAAAATGTAACTAATTCCAAGCCCCTGATAGGAGTAGAAGAAAAATTGGGGACTTTCCTGAGAGCTCTTTAAATTATCTAACCAATGCTTTATGTTTGACTCACCTCGTTTAAATAGTTTACCCGCTAGAGCAATAATATAAGTGAAACAAAAATGTGACTAATTCCAATCCCCTGATAGGAGTAGAAGAAAGATTGAAAACTTTTCTGAGAGCTCTTTAAATTATCTAACCAATGCTTTATGTTTGACTTACCTCGTTTAAATAGTTAACCCGCTAGAGCAATAATATAAGTGAAACAAAAATGTGACTAATTCCAAGCCCCTGATAGGAGTAGAAGAAAAATTGGGGACTTTCCTGAGAGCCCTTTAAATTATCTAACCAACGCTTTATGTTTGACTCACCTCGTTTCAATAGTTTAGCCTCAGAGCGTTAGCAAAGTTTAAACAAAAATGTGACTATTGCCAAGCCCCTGGTGGATGCAGAAGACAAATTAATTACTTTCCTGAGAGCGCTTTAAATTATCTAACCAATGCTTTATGTTTGACTCACCTCGTTCAAATAGTTTACCCGCTAGAGCGTTATCAAAAGTGAAACAAAAATGTGACTATTTCCAAGCCCCTGATAGAAGTAGAACAAGGATTGAAGAATTTCCTGAGAGCACTTTAAATTATCTAATCAACGCTTTATGTTTGACTCACCTCGTGCAAAGAGTTTAGCCGCTAGAGCGTTAGCAAAGTTGAAACCAAAAAGGGGACTATTGCCAAGCCCCTGATAAGAATAGAAAAAAGATTGAAGACGTTCCTGAAAGCTCTTTAAATTATCTAACCAATGCTTTATGTTTGACCCACCTCGTTCTAATAGTTTAGCCGCTAGAGCGTTAGCAAAGTTGAAACAAAAATATGACTATTACCAATCCCCTGATAGGAGTAGAATAAAGATTAAAGACTTTCCAGAGAGCTCTTTAAATTATCTAACCAACTTTTAATGTTTGACCCACCTCGTTCCAATAATTTAGCCGCTAGAGCGTTAGCAAAGTTGAAACAAAAATGTGACTATTGCCGAGCCCCTGGTAGGAGTAGAAGAAAGATTGAAGATTTCCCTGGGAGCTCTTTAAATTATCTAACCAATGCTTTATGTTTCACTCACCTCGTTTAAATAGTTTACCCGCTAGAGCATTAATAAAAGTGAAACAAAAATGTGACTATTTCCAAGCCACTGATATGAGTAGAAGAAAGATTGTGGACTTTCTTGAGAGCTCTTTAAATTATCTTACCAATGCTTTATGTTTGACCCACCGCGTTCCAATAGTTTAGCCGCTAGAGCGTTAGCAAAGTTCAAACAAAATTGTGACCAAGCCCCTCATAGGAGTGGAAGAAAGATTGAAGACTTTCCTGAGAGCTCTTTAAATTATCTAACCAATGCTTTATGTGTGACTCAACTCGTTCCAATAGTTTAGCCGCTAGAGCGTTAGCAAAGTTGAAACAAAATTGTGACCAAGCCCCTCATAGGAGTAGAAGAAAGATTGAAGACTTTCCTGAGAGCTCTTTAAATTATCTAACCAATGCTTTATGTTTGACTCACCTCGTTTAACTAGTTTACCCGCTAGAGCATTATCAAAAGTGAAACAGAAATGTGACTATTACCAAGCCCCTGATAGGAGTAGAGGAAAGATTGAAGACTTTCTTGAGAGCTCTTTAAATTATCTAACAAATGCTTTATGTTTGACCCACCCCGTTCCAATAGTTTAGCCGCTAGAGCGTTAGCAAAGTTGAAACAAAATTGTGACTATTGCCGAGCCCCTGGTAGGAGTAGAAGAAAGATTGATGACTTTCCTGAGAGCTCTTTAAATTATCTAACCAATGCTTTAGGTTTCACTCACCTCGTTTAAATAGTTAGTTTACCCGCTAGAGCATTAATAAAAGTGAAACAAAAATGTGACTATTTCCAAGCCCCTGATAGGAGTAGAAGAAAGATTGAAGTATTTCCTGAGAGCTCTTTAAATTATCTAACCAATGCTTTATGTTTGACCCTCCTCGTTCTAGTAATTTAGCCGCTATAGCGTTAGCAAAGTTGAAACAAAAATGTGACTATTACCAAGCCCCTGGTAGGAGTAGAAGAAAGATTGAAGACTTTCCTGAGAGCTCTTTAAATTATCTAACCAATGCTTTATGTTTGACCCACCTCGTTTCAATAGTTTAGCCTTTAGAGCGTTAGCAAAGTTGTAACAAAATTGTGACCAAGCCCCTCATTAGAGTAGAAGAAAGATTGATGACTTTCCTGAGAGCTCTTTAAATTATCTAACCAATGCTTTATGTTTCACTCACCTCGTTTAAATAGTTTACCCGCTAGAGCATTAATAAAAGTGAAACAAAAATGTGACTATTTCCAAGCCCCTGATAGGAGTAGAAGAAAGATTGAAGACTTTCCTGAGAGCTCTTTAAATTATCTAACCAATGCTTTATGTTTGACCCACCTCGTTCTAATAGTTTAGACGCTAGAGCGTTAGCAAAGTTGAAACAAAAATGTGACTATTACCAAGCCCCTGGTAGGAGTAGAAGAAAGGTTGAAGATTTTCCAAAGAGCTCTTTTAATTATCTAATTAATGCTTTACATTTGACCCACCTCGTTCCAATAGTTTAGCCGCTAGAGCGTTAGCAAAGTTGAAACAAAAATGTGACTATTACCAAGCCCCTGATAGGAGTAGAAGAAAGATTGAAGACTTTCCTGAGAGCTCTTTAAATTATCTAACCAATGCTTTATGTTTGACTCACCTCGTTTAACTAGTTTACCCGCTAGAGCATTACTAAAGTGAAACAGAAATGTGACTATTACCAAGCCCCTGAAAGGAGTAGAGGAAAGATTGAAGACCTTCCTGAGAGCTCTTTAAATTATCTAACCAACGCTTTATATTTGACCCACCTCGTTCCAACAGTTTAGCCGCTAGAGCGTTATCAAAAGTGAAACAAAAATGTGACTATTGCTAAGCCCCTGGTAGGAGTAGAAGAAAGATTGAAGATTTTCCAAAGAGCTCTTTTAATTATCTAATTAATGCTTTACGTTTGACCCACCTCGTTCCAATAGTTTAGCCGCTAGAGCGTTAGCAAAGTTGAAACAAAAATGTGACTATTACCAAGCCTCTGATAGGAGTAGAAGAAAGATTGAAGACTTTCCTGAGAGCTCTTTAAATTATCGAACCAATGCTTTATGTTTGACTCACCTCGTTTATATAGTTTACCCGCTAGAGCATTATCAAAAGTGAAACAAAAATGTGACTATTGCTTAGCCCCTGGTAGGAGTAGAAGAAAGATTGGAGATTTTCCAAAGAGCTCTTTTAATTATCTAATTAATGCTTTACGTTTGACCCACCGCGTTCCAATAGTTTAGCCGCTAGAGCTTTAGCAAAACTGAAACAAAATTGTGACCAAGCCCCTGGTAGGAGTAGAAGAAAGATTGAAGACTTTCCTCAGAGCTCTTTACATTATCTAACCAATGCTTTATGTTTGACTCACCTCGTTTATATAGTTTACCCGCTAGAGCATTATCAAAAGTGAAACAAAAATGTGACTATTTCCAAGCCCCTGATAGGAGTAGAATAAAGATTGAAGACCTTCCTGAGAGCTCTTTAAATTATCTAACCAACGCTATGTATATTTGACACACCTCGTTCGAACAGTTTACCCCTCAGAGCGTTATCAAAGTTGAAACAAAAATGTGACTATTACCAAGCCCCTGATAGGAGTAGAGGAAAGATTGATGACTTTCCTGAGAGCTCTTTAAATTATCTAACCAATGCTTTATGTTTGACCCACCTCGTTCTAATAATTTAGGCGCTAGAGCGTTAGCAAAGTTGAAACAAAAATGTGACTATTACCAAGCCCCTGGTAGGAGTAGAAGAAAGATTGAAGACTTTCCTGAGAGCTCTTTAAATTATCTAACCAATGCTTTATGTTCGACCCACCTCGTTTCAATAGTTAAGCCTTTAGGGCGTTAGCAAAGTTGAAACAAAATTGTGACCAAGCCCCTCATTAGAGTAGAAGAAAGATTGATGACTTTCCTCAGAGCTCTTTAAATTATCTAACCAATGCTTTAGGTTTCACTCACCTCGTTTAAATAGTTTACCCGCTAGAGCATTAATAAAAGTGAAACAAAAATGTGACTATTTCCAAGCCCCTGATAGGAGTAGAAGAAAGATTGAAGTATTTCCTGAGAGCTCTTTAAATTATCTAACCAATGCTTTATGTTTGACCCACCTCGTTCTAATAATTTAGGCGCTAGAGCGTTAGCAAAGTTGAAACAAAAATGTGACTATTACCAAGCCCCTGGTAGGAGTAGAAGAAAGATTGAAGACTTTCCTGAGAGCTCTTTAAATTATCTAACCAATGCTTTATGTTCGACCCACCTCGTTTCAATAGTTAAGCCTTTAGGGCGTTAGCAAAGTTGAAACAAAATTGTGACCAAGCCCCTCATTAGAGTAGAAGAAAGATTGATGACTTTCCTGAGAGCTCTTTAAATTATCTAACCAATGCTTTATGTTTCACTCACCTCGTTTAAATCGTTTACCCGCTACAGCATTAATAAAAGTGAAACAAAAATGTGACTATTTCCAAGCCCCTGATAGGAGTAGAAGAAAGATTGAAGACTTTCCTGAGAGCTCTTTAAATTATCTAACCAATGCTTTATGTTTGACCCACCTCGTTCTAATAGTTTAGCCGCTAGAGCGTTAGCAAAGTTGAAACAAAAATGTGACTATTACCAACCCCTGGTAGGAGTAGAAGAAAGATTGAAGACTTTCCTGAGAGCTCTTTAAATTATCTAACCAATGCTTTATGTTCGACCCACCTCGTTTCAATAGTTTAGCCACTAGAGCGTTAGCAAAGTTGAAACAAAAATGTGACTATTGCCAAGCCCCTGATAGGAGTAGAAGAAAAAGTGAAGATTTTCCTAAGAGCGCTTTAAATTATCTAACCAATGCTTTATGTTTGACCCACCGCATTCCAATAGTTTAGCCGCTAGAGCTTTAGCAAAGTTGAAACAAAATTGCGACCAAGCCCCTCATAGGAGTAGAAGAAAGATTGAAGACTTTCCTGAGAGCTCTTTAAATTATCTAACCAATGCTTTATGTTTGACTCACCTCGTTTATATAGTTTACCCGCTAGAGCATTATCAAAAGTGAAACAAAAATGTGACTATTTCCAAGCCCCTGATAGGAGTAGAATAAAGATTGAAGACCTTCCTGAGAGCTCTTTAAATTATCTAACCAACGCTTTATATTTGCCCCACCTCGTTCCAACAGTATAGCCGCTAGAGCGTTATCAAAACTGAAACAAAAATGTGACTATTGCTAAGCCCCTGGTAGGAGTAGAAGAAAGATTGAAGATTTTCCAAAGAGCTCTTTTAATTATCTAATTAATGATTTACGTTTGACCCACCTCGTTCCAATAGTTTAGCCGCTAGAGCGTTAGCAAAGTTGAAACAAAAATGTGACTATTACCAAGCCCCTGATAGGAGTGGAATAAAAATTGAAGACTTTCCTGATAGCTCTTTAAATTATCTAACCAATGCTTTATGTTTGACCCACCTCGTTTTAATAGTTTAGCCGCTAGAGCGTTAGCAAAGTTGAAACAAAAATGTGACTATTACCGAGCCCCTGGTAGGAGTAGAAGAAAGATTGAAGACTTTCCTGAGTGCTCTTTTAATTATCTAAACAATGCTTTATGTTTGACCCACCTCGTTCTAATGGTTTAGCCGCTAGAGCGTTAGCAAAGTTGAAACAAAAATTTGACTATTGCCGAGCCCCTGGTAGGAGTAGAATTAAGATTGAAGACTTTCCTGAGAGCTCTTTAAATTGACTAACCAATGCTTTATGATTGACCCACCTCGTTCTAATAGTTTAGCCGCTAGAGCGTTAGCAAAGTTGAAACAAAAATGTCACTATTACAGAGCCCCTGGTAGGAGTAGAAGAAAGATTGAAGACTTTCCTGAGATCTCTTTAAATTATCTAACCAATGCTTTATGTTCGACCCACCCGTTTTAATAGTTTAGCCACTAGAGCGTTAGCAAAATTGAAACAAAAAAGTGACTATTGCCAAGCCCCTGGTAGGAGTAGAATTAAGATTGAAGACTTTCCTAAGAGGTCCTTAAATTAGCTAACCAATGCCTTATGTTCGACCCACCTCGTTCAAATAGTTTAGCCTCAGAGCGTTATCGAAGTTGAAACAAAAATGTGACTATAGCCAAGCCCCTGGTAGGAGTAGAAGAAAAATTGGGTACTTTCCTGAGAGCTCTTTAAATTATCTAACCAATGCTTTAACTTTGACCCACCTCGTTCCAATAGTTTAGCCGCTAGATTGTTAGCAAAGTTGAAACAAGAATATGACTATTGCCAAGCCCCTGGTAGGAGTAGAAGAAAAATTGGGGACTTTCCTGAGAGCCCTTTAAATTATCCAAGCAGAGCTTTATGTTTGACCCACCTCGTTCCAATAGTTTAGGCGCTAGAGCGTTATCAAAGTTGAAACAAAAATGTGACTATTGCCAAGCCCCTGATAGGAATAGAAGAAAGATTGAAGACTTTCCTCAGAGCTCTTTAAATTATCTAACCAATGCTTTATGTGTGACTCAGTTCGTTCTAATAGTTTAGCCTCAGAGCGTTAGCAAAGTTGAAACAAAAATGTGACTATTGCCAGTCCCCTGGTAGGAGTAGAAAAAAGAGTGAAGACTTTCCTGAGGGCTTTTTAAATTATCTAACCAATGCTTTATGTTTGACCCACCTCGTTCTAATAGTTTAGCCACTAGAGCGTTAGCAGAATAGAAACAAAAAAGTGACTATTGCCAAGCCCCTGGTAGGAGTAGAAGAAAGTTTGAAGACTTTCCTAAGAGCGCTTTAAATTATCTAACCAATGCTTTATGTGTGACTCACCACGTTCTAATAGTTTAGCCTCAGACCGTTAGCAAATTTGAAACAAAAATATGACTATTGCCAAGCCCATGATAGCAGTAGAAGAAAGAATGAAGACTTTCCTGAAAGCCCTTTAAATCATCTAACCTATATTTTATGTTTGACCCACCTCGTTCCAATAGTTTAGCCGCTAGAGCGTTATCAAAGGTGAAACGAAAATATGACTATTGCCAAGCCCCTGGTAGGAGTAGAAGAAAGTTTGAAGATTTTCCTAAGAGCTCCTTAAATTATCTAACCAATGCTTTATTTTGACTATCTCATTCAAATAGTTTACCCGCTAGAGCGTCATTAAAAGTGAAACAAAAATGTGACTATTGCCACGCCCCTGATAGGAGTAGAAGAAAGTGTAAAGATTTTCCTAAAAGCCCTTTAAATTATCTAACCAATGCTTTATGTGTGACTCACCACGTTCTAATAGTTTAGCCTCAGAGCGTTTGCAAAGTTGAAACAAAAATATGACTATTGCCAAGCCCCTGATAGCAGTAGAAGAAAAATTGCGGACTTTTCTGAGAGCTCTTTAAATTATCTAACCAATGCTTCATGTTTGACCCACCTCGTCTCAATAGTTTAGCCTCTAGAGCGTTAGCAAAGTTGAAAAAACAATGTGACTATTGCCGAGCCCCTGGTAGGAGTAGAAGAAAGATTGAAGACTTTCCTGAGAGCTCTTTAAATTATCTAACCAATGCTTTATGTTTGGCTCACCACATTTAAATAGTTTACCCGCTAGAGCATTAATAAAAGTGAAACAAAAATGTGACTATTGCCAGACCCCTGATAGGAGTAGAAGAAAGTGTGAAGATTTTCCTAAAAGCGCTTTAAATTATCTAACCAATGCTTTATGTTTGACCCACCTCGTTCAAACAGTTTAGCCGCCAGAGCGTTATCAAAAGTGAAACAAAAATGTGACTATTGCCACGCCCCTGGTAGATGTAGAAAAAAGATTGAAGACTTTCCTGAGAGCTCTTTAAATTATCTAACCAATGCTTTATGCCAAGCCCCTGATAGGAGTAGAAGAAAGATTGAAGACTTTCCTGAAAGCTCTTTAAATTAACTAACCAATGTTTTACGTTCGACCCACCTCGTTCAAATAGTTTGGCCTCAGAGCGTTATCAAAGTTGAAAAAAAAAATGTGACTATAGCCAAGCCCCTGGTAGGAGTAGAAGAAAAATTGGGAACTTTCCTGAGAGCTCTTTAAATTATCTAACCAATGCTTTAAGTCTGACCCACCTCGTTCTAATAGTTTAGCCGCTAGAGCGTTAGCAAAGTTGAAATAAAAATGTGACTATTACCAAGCCCCTGGTAGGAGTAGAAGAAAGATTGAAGACTTTCCTGAGAGCTCTTTAAATTATCTAACCAATGCTTTATGTTTGACCGACCTCGTTTATATAGTTTACCCGCTAGAGCATTATCAAAAGTGAAACAAAAATGTGACTATTGCCAAGCCCCTGATAGGAATAGAAGAAAGATTGAAGACTTTCCTCAGAGCGTTTTAAATTATCTAACCAATGCTTTATGTGTGACTCAGTGCGTAAAACGTTAAAACGGGGTGGGTCGAACATAAAGCATTGGTTAGATAATTTAAAGAGATCTCAGGAAGGTCCGCAATTTTTCTTCTACTGCTATCAGGGGCTCTGTAATAGTCACATTTTTGTTTCAACTTTGCTAACGCTCTAGCGGCTAAACTATTAGAACGAGGTGGGTCAAACATAAAGCATTGGTTAGATAATCTAAAGAGCTTCCAGGAAAGTCCTCAATCTTTCTTCTACTCCTACCAGGGGCCTGGCAATAGTCACATTTTTGTTTCAACTTTGCTAACGCTCTGAGGCTAAACTATTAGAACGAGGTGAGTCACGCATAAAGCATTGGTTAGATAATTTAAAGCGCTCTTAAGAAAATCTTCACTCTTTCTTTTACTTCTATCAGGGGCTTGGAAATAGTCACATTTTTGTTTAAACTTTGCTAACGCTCTAGCGGCTAAACTATTAAAACGAGGTGGGTCAAACATAAAGCATTGGTTAGATAATTTAAAGAGCTCTCAGGAAAGTCTTCAATCTTTCTTCTACATCTATCAGGGGCGTGGAAATAGTCACATTTTTGTTTCAACTTTGCTAACGCTCTGAGGCTAAACTATTGGAACGAGGTGGGTCAAACATAAAGCAATGGTTAGATAATTTAAAGACCTCTTAGGAAAACCTTCTATCTTTCTTCTACTCGTACCAGGCGCTTGGCACATTTTTGTTTCACTTTTGATAACGCTCTAGCGGGTAAACTATTTGAACGAGGTGGGTCGAACATAAAGCATTGGATAGGTAATTTAAAGTAATGAGTTGAACCATCTCGATATCGATTGCTAGATGTGTATATACAACAAAGTCGACTTTATACCTAAATATAAGATTACGGAATTCTTCCCAATGCACTGCCGTTATACCGTTGTGGCTTTACGTAAACTTCAGTCAGATAAAGAAGGTTAGTTAACCTAAATATGTTAAACTAATGATTTGAAGCATCTCGGTATCGATTGCTAAATGTGCATATACAACAATATCGACTTTATGCCTACATATAAGACTACGGAATTCTTCCAAATGTACTGTCGTTATGCCGCCATGGCTTAAACCAACTTCAGATCGTTCAAGAAGGTTTATTAACTTAAATATGTTAAACTAATGAGTTGAAGCATCTCGATATCGATTGCTAAATGTGTATAAACAACAAAATCGACTTTATACCTAAATAAATGATTACGGAACTCTTCCAAATGCACTGCCGTTATACCGTTATGGCTTTATGCAAACTTCAGTCAGATAAAGAAGGATATTTAACTTAAATATGTCAAACTAATGATTCGAAGCATTTCGTTATCGATTGCTAAATGTGTATATACAAGAGAATCGATTTTATACCTAAACATAAGATTACAGAATTCTTCCAAATGCAGTGCCGTTATGCCGCCATGGCTTTAACCAACTTCAGACCGTTAAAGAAGGTTTATTAACTTAAATATGTTAAACTAATGAGTTGAACCATCTCGATATCGATTGCCAAATGTGTATATACAACTAAATCGACTTTATGCCTACATATAAGACTACGGAATTCTTCCAAATGCAGTGCCGTTATGCCGCCATGGCTTTAACCAACTTCAGATCGTTAAAGAAGGTTTATTAACTTAAATATGTTAAACTAATGAGTTGAACCATCTCGATATTGATTGCTAAATGTGTATATACAAGAAAATCGACTTTATACCTAAATATAAGATTTCGGAATTCTTCTAAATGCACTGCCGTTATGCCGCCATGGCTTTATGCCATATTCCGTTCGTTAAAGAAGGTTAATTAACTTAAATATGTTAAACTATTGATTTGAAGCATTTCGATATCGATTGCTAAATGTGTATATACAAGAAAATCGACATTATACCTAAATATATGTTTACGGAGTTCTTCCAAATGCACTGGCGTTATACCGTTATGGCTTTATGTAAACTTCAGTCAGATAAAGAAGGATATTTAACTTAAATATGTTAAACTAATGATTTGAAGCATTTCGTTATCGATTGCTAAATGTGTATATACAAGAGAATCGATTTTATACCTAAATATAAGATTACAGAATTCTTCCAAATGCAGTGCCGTTATGCCGCCATGGCTTTAACCAACTTTAGACCGTTAAAGAAGGTTTATTAACTTAAATATGTTAAACTAATGAGTTGAACCATCTCGATATCGATTGCTAAATGTGTATATACAACTAAATTGACTTTATGCCTACATATAAGACTACGGAATTCTTCCAAATGCAGTGCCGTTATGCCGCCATGGCTTTAACCAACTTCAGATCGTTAAAGAAGGTTTATTAACTTAAATATGTTAAACTAATGAGTTGAACCATCTCGATATCGATTGCTAAATGTGCATATACAACTAAATCGACTTTATGCCTACATATAAGATTACGGAATTCTTCCAAATGCAGTGCCGTTATGCCGCCATGGCTTTAACCAACTTCAGATCGTTAAAGAAGGTTCATTAACTTAAATATGTTAAACTAATGAGTTGAAACATCTCGATATCGATTGCTAAATGTGTATATACAAGAAAATCGACTTTATACCTAAATATAAGTTTACGGAATGCACTGCCGTTATGCCGCCATGGCTTTAAGCCAACTTTAGACCGTTAAAGAAGGTTTATTAACTTAAATATGTTAAACTAATGAGTTGAACCATCTCGATATCGATTGCTAAATGTGTATATACAACTAAATTGACTTTATGCCTACATATAAGACTACGGAATTCTTCCAAATGCAGTGCCGTTATGCCGCCATGGCTTTAACCAACTTCAGATCGTTAAAGAAGGTTTATTAACTTAAATATGTTAAACTAATGATTTGAGGCATTTCGTATCGATTCCTAAATGTGTGTATACAAGAAAATCGATTTTGTACCTAAATATAAGATTACGGAATTCTTCTAAATGCACTGCCGTTATGCCGCCATGGCTATATCCCAACTTCAGATCGTTAAAGAAGGTTTATTAACTTAAATATGTTAAACTAATGATTTGAAGCATTTCGATATCGATTGCTAAATGTGTATATACAAGAAAATCGACTTTATACCTAAATATAAGCTACGGAATTCTTCCAAATGTACTGTCGTTATGCCGCCATGACTTTATATCAACTTCAATACGTTAAAGAAGGTTAATTAACTTAAATATGTTAAACTAATGATTTGAGGCATTTCGTTATCGATTCTAAATGTGTTATACAAGAAAATCGATTTTTACCTAAATATAAGATTACGGAATTCTTCAAATGCATGCCGTTATGCCGCCATGGCTAACCAACTTCAGATCGTTAAAGAAGGTTTATTAACTTAAATATGTTAAACTAATGAGTTGAACCATCTCGATATCGATTGCTAAATGTGTATATACAACTAAATTGACTTTATGCCTACATATAAGACTACGGAATTCTTCCAAATGCAGTGCCGTTATGCCGCCATGGCTTTAACCAACTTCAGATCGTTAAAGAAGGTTTATTAACTTAAATATGTTAAACTAATGAGTTGAACCATCTCGATATCGATTGCTAAATGTGCATATACAACTAAATCGACTTTATGCCTACATATAAGATTACGGAATTCTTCCAAATGCAGTGCCGTTATGCCGCCATGGCTTTAACCAACTTCAGATCGTTAAAGAAGGTTCATTAACTTAAATATGTTAAACTAATGAGTTGAAACATCTCGATATCGATTGCTAAATTGTATATACAAGAAAATCGACTTTATACCTAAATATAAGTTTACGGAATGCACTGCCGTTATGCCGCCATGGCTTTAAGCCAACTACCGTTAAAGAAGGTTTATTAACTTAAATATGTTAAACCAGTTATTTGAAGCATTTCGGTATCGATTGCTAAATGTGTATATACAAGAAAATCGACTTTATACCTAAATATAAGACTACGGAATTCTTCCAAATGTACTGTCGTTATGCCGCCATGACTTTATATCAACTTCAATACGTTAAAGAAGGTTAATTAACTTAAATATGTTAAACTAATGATTTGAGGCATTTCGTTATCGATTCCTAAATGTGTGTATACAAGAAAATCGATTTTGTACCTAAATATAAGATTACGGAATTCTTCTAAATGCACTGCCGTTATGCCGCCATGGCTATATCCCAACTTCAGATCGTTAAAGAAGGTTTATTAACTTAAATATGTTAAACTAATGAGTTGAAGCATCTCGATATCGATTGCTAAATGTGTATATACAAGAAAATCGACTTTTTACATAAATATAAGGCTACGGAACTTTTCCAAATGTACTGTCGATATGCCGCCATGGCTTTATATCAACTTCAATACGTTAAAGAAGGTTAATTAACTTAAATATGTTAAACTAATGATTTGAAGCAATTCGATATCGATAGCTAAATGTGTATATACAAGAAAATCGACTTTATACCTAAACATAAGATTACGGAATTCTTCTAAATGCACTGCCGTTATGCCGCCATGGCCTTAAGCCAACTTCAGTTCGTTAAAGAAGGTTTATTAACTTAAATATGTTAAACCAGTTATTTGAAGCATTTCGACATCGACTGCTTAAGGCATATATACCAGAAAATCGACTTTATACCTAAATATAAGACTACGGAATTTTTCTAAATGTACTGTCGTTATGCCGCCATGGCTTTATATCAACTTCAATACGTTAAAGAAGGTTAATTAACTTAAATATGTTAAACTAATGATTTGAAGCATTTCGATATCGAGTGTTGAATGTGTATGTACAACAAAATCGACTTTATACCTAAATATAAGATAACGGAATTCATATAAATATACTGCCGTTATGCCGTTATGGCTTTATGTAAACTTCAGTAAGATAAAGAAGGTTAATTAACCTGAATATGCTAAACCCGTTATTTGAAGCATTTCAATATTGATTGCTAAATGTGTAAATACAAGAAAATCGACTTTGTACCTAAATATAAAAATATAACATTACGGAATTCTTCTAAGTGCACTGCCGTTATACCGTTAAGGCTTTATGTAGACTTCAGTAAGCTAAAAAGCTTTTATTAACTTTATATGTTAAACTAACAATATGAAGCATTTCGATATCGATAGCTAAATGTGTATATACAAGAAAATCGACTTTATACCTAAATATAAGATTACGGAATTCTTCTACATGCACTGCCGTTATGCCGCCATGGCTATATGCCAACTTCAGATCGTTAAAGAAGGTTTATTAACTTAAATATGTTAAACGAATGATTTGAAGCATTTCGGTATCGATTGCTAAATGTTTATATACAAGAAAATTGACTTTATACCTAAATATAAGACTGCGGAATTCTTCCAAATGTACTGTCGTTATGCCGCCATGGCTTTATATCAACTTCAATACGTTAAAGAAGGTTAATTAACTTAAATATGTTAAACATATGATTTGAAGCATTTCGATATCGATTGCTAAATGCGTATATACAACAAAATCGACTTCATACCTAAATATAAGATTACGGAACTCTTCTACCTGCAATGTCGTAATGCCGCCATGGCTTGATATCACCTTCATTACATTAAAGAAGGTTAATTAACTTAAATATGTTAAACTAATGATTTGAAGCATTTCGATATCGATTGCTAAATGCGTATGTACAACAAAATCGAATTTATACCTAAATATAAGATAACGGAATTCATATAAATATACTGCCGTTATGGCTTTATGTAAACTTCAGTAAGGTAAAGAAGGTTAATTAACTTAAATATGCTAAACAAGTTATTTGAAGCATTTCGATATCGATTGCTAAATGTGTAATCACAAGAAAATCTACTTTGTACCTAAATATTAGATTACGGAATTCTTCTAAATGCACTGTCGTTATGCCGCCATGGCTTTATATCAACTTCAATACGTTAAAGAAGTTTAATTAACTTAAATATGTTAAACTAATGATTTGAAGCATTTCGTTATAAATTGCTAACTGTGTATATACAAGAAAATCGACTTTATACCTAAATATAAGATTACGGAATTCTTCTAAATGCACTGCCGTTATGCCGCCATGGCTTTAAGCCAAAATTAGATCGTTAAAGAAGGTTTATTAACTTAAATATGTTAAACTAATGAACCATCTCTATATCGAAAGCTAATGTGTATATACAACAAAATCGACTTTATTCCTAAATATAAGATTACGGAATTCTTCCAAATGCACTGCCGTCATACCGTTATGACTTTACGTAAACTTCAGTAAGAAAAATAAGGTTAATTAACTTAAATATGTTAAACTAATGATTTGAAGCATCTCGATATCGATTGCTAAATGTGTATATACAACAAAATCGACATTATACCTAAATATAAGATTACGGAATTCTTCCAAATGCACTTCCGTTATACCGTTATGGCTTTGTGTAAACTTCAGTAAGATAAAGAAGGTTAATTAACTTAAATATGTTAAACTAATGATTTGAAGCATTTCGTTATCGATTGCTAAATGTGAATATTCAAGAAAATCGACTTTATACATAATTTTACGATAACGGATTTCTTCTAAGTGCACTGCCGTTATGCCGTTATGGCTTTATGTTAACTTCAGTTCGTTAAAGAAGGTTAATTAGCTTAAATATGTTAAACCAATGATTTGAAGCATCTCGATATCGATTGCTAAATGTGTATATACAACAAAATCGACATTATACCTAAATATAAGATTACGGAATTTTTTCAAATGTACTGTCGTTATGCCGCCATGGCTTTATATCAACTTCAGTACGTTAAAGAAGGTTAATTAACTTAAATTTGTTAAACAAATGATTTGAAGCATTTCGATATCGCTTGCTAAATGTGTATGTAAAAGAAAATCGAATTTATACCTAAACATAAGATTACGGAATTCTTCTAAATGCACTGTCGTTATGCCGCCATGGCTTTATATCACCTTCATTACGGTAAAGAAGGTTAGCTAACTTAAATATGTTAAACTAATGATTTGAAGCATTTCGATATCGATTGCTAAATGTGTATGTACAACAAAATCGACTTTATACCTAAATATAAGATAACGGAATTCATATAAATATACTGCCGTTATGCCGTTATTGCTTTATGTAAACTTCAGTAAGATAAAGAAGGTTAATTAACTGAAATATGCTAAACCAGTTATTTGATACATTTCGATATCGATTGCTAAATGTTTAAATACTAGAAAATCGACTTTATACCTTAATAAAAAATTATAACATTACGGAATTCTTCTAAATGCACTGCCGTTATACCGTTAAGGCTTTATGTAGACTTCTGTAAGCTAAAAAGCGTTAATTATCTTTATATGTTAAACTAATGATTTGAAGCATTTCGATATCGATAGCTAAATGTGTATATACAAGAAAAACGACTTTATACCTAAATATAAGATAACGGAATTCTTCTAAATGCACTGCCGTTATGCCGCCATGGCTATATGCCAACCTCAGATCGTTAAAGAAGGTTTATTAACATAAATATGTTAAACTAATGAGCTGAAGCCTCTCGATATCGATCGCTAAATGTGTATATGTAAGAAAAACGACTTTTTACATAAATATAAGACTACGGAATTTTTCCAAATGTACTGTCGTTATGCCGCCGTGGCTTTAAATCAACTTCAATAATTTAAAGAAGGTTAATTAACTTAAATATGTTAAACTAATGATTTGAAGCATTTCGATATCGATAGCTAAATGTGTATATGCAAGAAAATCGACTTTATACCTAAATATAAGATTACGGAATTCTTCTAAATGCACTGCCGTTATGCCGCCATGGCCCTAAGCCACCTTCAGTTCATTAAAGAAGGTTTAATATCCTAAATATGTTAAACCAGTTATTTGAAGCATTTCGACATCGATTGCTTAATGCATATATACCAGAAAATCGACTTTATACCTAAATGTAAGACTGTGGAATTCTTCCAAATGTACTGTCGTTATGCCGCCATGGCTTTATATCAACTTCAATAGGTTAAAGAAGGTTAATTAACTTAAATATGTTAAACTTATGATTTGAAGCATTTCGATATCGATTGCTAAATGCGTATATACAACAAAATCGACTTTATAGCTAAATATAAGATTACGGAACTCTTCTACCTGCACTGTCGTTATGCCGCCATGGCTTTATATCACCTTCATTACGTTAAAGAAGGTTAATTAACTTAAATATGTTAAACTAATGATTTGAAGCATTTCGATATCGATTGCTAAATGCGTATGTACAACAAAATCGACTTTATACCTAAATATAAGATAACGGAATTCATATAAATATACTGCCGTTTTGCCGTTATGGCTTTATGTAAACTTCATTAAGATTAAGAAGGTTAATTAACTGAAATATGCTAAACCAGTTATTTGAGGCATTTCGATATATAATGTTAAATGTGTAAATACAAGAAAATCCACTTTATACCTAAATATAAGATTAGGGAGTTCTTCCAAATGCACTGCCGTTATACCGATATGGCTTTATGTACACCTCATTAAGAAAAATAAGGTTAATTAACTTAAATATGTTAAACTAATGAGTTGAACCATGCCGATATCGATTGCTAATGTGTATAAACAACAAAATCGACTTTATACCTAAATATAAGATTACGGAATTCTTCTACATGCACTGCCGTTATGCCGCCAATGGCTTTATGCCAACTTCAGTTCGTTAAAGAAGTTTTATTAACTTAAATATGTTAAACTAATGAGTTGAAGCATCTCGATATCGATTGCTAAATGTGTATATACAAGAAAATCGACTTTATACCTAAATATAAGATAACGGAATTCTTCTACATGCACTGCCGTTATACCGTTAAGGCTTTATGTAGACTTCAGTGTGCTAAAAAATGTTTATTAACTTAATATGTTAAACTAATAATTTGAAGCATTTCAATATCGAAATATAAATGTGTATATAAAAGAAAATCGACTTTATACCTAAATAAAAGATTACGGAATTCTTCTACATGCACTGCCGTTATGCCGCCATGGCTATATGCCAACTTCAGATCGTTAAAGAAGGTTTATTAACTTAAATATGTTAAACGAATGATTTGAAGCATTTCGATATCGATTGCTAAATGTTTATATACAAGAAAATTGACTTTATACCTAAATATAAGACTGCGGAATTCTTCCAAATGTACTGTCGTTATGCCGCCATGGCTTTATATCAACTTCAATGCGTTAAAGAAGGTTAATTAACTTAAATATGTTAAACATATGATTTGAAGCATTTCGACATCGATTGCTAAATGCGTACATACAACAAAATCGATTTTACATATATATATAAGATTATGGAACTGTTCTACCTGCACTGTCGTTATGCCGCCATGGCTTTATATCACCTTCATTACGTTAAAGAAGGTTGATTAACTTAAATATGTTAAACTAATGGTTTGAAGTATTTCGATATCGATGGCTAAATGTGTATATACAAGAAAATCGACTTTATACCTAAATATCAGATTACGGAATTCTTCTAAATGCACTGTCGTTATGCCGCCGTGGCTTTAAATCAACTTCAATAATTTAAAGAAGGTTAATTAACTTAAATATGTTAAACTAATGAGCTGAAGCCTCTCGATATCGATCGCTAAATGTGTATATGTAAGAAAAACGACTTTTTACATAAATATAAGACTACGGAATTTTTCCAAATGTACTGTCGTTATGCCGCCGTGGCTTTAAATCAACTTCAATAATTTAAAGAAGGTTAATTAACTTAAATATGTTAAACTAATGATTTGAAGCATTTCGATATCGATAGCTAAATGTGTATATGCAAGAAAATCGACTTTATGTAGACTTCAGTGTGCTAAAAAATGTTTATTAACTTAATATGTTAAACTAATAATTTGAAGCATTTCAATATCGAAATATAAATGTGTATATAAAAGAAAATCGACTTTATACCTAAATAAAAGATTACGGAATTCTTCTACATGCACTGCCGTTATGCCGCCATGACTTTATATCAACTTCAATACGTTAAAGAAGGTTAATTAACTTAAATATGTTAAACTAATGATTTGAGGCATTTCGTTATCGATTCCTAAATGTGTGTATACAAGAAAATCGATTTTGTACCTAAATATAAGATTACGGAATTCTTCTAAATGCACTGCCGTTATGCCGCCATGGCTATATCCCAACTTCAGATCGTTAAAGAAGGTTTATTAACTTAAATATGTTAAACTAATGAGTTGAAGCATCTCGATATCGATCGCTAAATGTGTATATACAAGAAAATCGACTTTTTACATAAATATAAGGCTACGGAACTTTTCCAAATGTACTGTCGATATGCCGCCATGGCTTTATATCAACTTCAATACGTTAAAGAAGGTTAATTAACTTAAATATGTTAAACTAATGATTTGAAGCAATTCGATATCGATATCTAAATGTGTATATACAAGAAAATCGACTTTATACCTAAACATAAGATTACGGAATTCTTCTAAATGCACTGCCGTTATGCCGCCATGGCCTTAAGCCAACTTCAGTTCGTTAAAGAAGGTTTATTAACTTAAATATGTTAAACCAGTTATTTGAAGCATTTCGACATCGACTGCTTAAGGCATATATACCAGAAAATCGACTTTATACCTAAATATAAGACTACGGAATTTTTCTAAATGTACTGTCGTTATGCCGCCATGGCTTTATATCAACTTCAATACGTTAAAGAAGGTTAATTAACTTAAATATGTTAAACTAATGATTTGAAGCATTTCGATATCGAGTGTTGAATGTGTATGTACAACAAAATCGACTTTATACCTAAATATAAGATAACGGAATTCATATAAATATTCTGCCGTTATGCCGTTATGGCTTTATGTAAACTTCAGTAAGATAAAGAAGGTTAATTAACCTGAATATGCTAAACCCGTTATTTGAAGCATTTCAATATTGATTGCTAAATGTGTAAATACAAGAAAATCGACTTTGTACCTAAATATAAAAATATAACATTACGGAATTCTTCTAAGTGCACTGCCGTTATACCGTTAAGGCTTTATGTAGACTTCAGTAAGCTAAAAAGCTTTTATTAACTTTATATGTTAAACTAACAATATGAAGCATTTCGATATCGATAGCTAAATGTGTATATACAAGAAAATCGACTTTATACCTAAATATAAGATTACGGAATTCTTCTACATGCACTGCCGTTATGCCGCCATGGCTAAATGCCAACTTCAGATCGTTAAAGAAGGTTAATTAACTTAAATATGTTAAACATATGATTTGAAGCATTTCGATATCGATGGCTAAATGCGTATATACAACAAAATCGACTTCATACCTAAATATAAGATTACGGAACTCTTCTACCTGCAATGTCGTAATGCCGCCATGGCTTGATATCACCTTCATTACATTAAAGAAGGTTAATTAACTTAAATATGTTAAACTAATGATTTGAAGCAATTCGATATCGATAGCTAAATGTGTATATACAAGAAAATCGACTTTATACCTAAACATAAGATTACGGAATTCTTCTACATGCACTGCCGTTATGCCGCCATGGCTAAATGCCAACTTCAGATCGTTAAAGAAGGTTAATTAACTTAAATATGTTAAACGAATGATTTGAAGCATTTCGGTATCGATTGCTAAATGTTTATATACAAGAAAATTGACTTTATACCTAAATATAAGACTGCGGAATTCTTCCAAATGTACTGTCGTTATGCCGCCATGGCTTTATATCAACTTCAATACGTTAAAGAAGGTTAATTAACTTAAATATGTTAAACATATGATTTGAAGCATTTCGATATCGATTGCTAAATGCGTATATACAACAAAATCGACTTCATACCTAAATATAAGATTACGGAACTCTTCTACCTGCAATGTCGTAATGCCGCCATGGCTTGATATCACCTTCATTACATTAAAGAAGGTTAATTAACTTAAATATGTTAAACTAATGATTTGAAGCATTTCGATATCGATTGCTAAATGCGTATGTACAACAAAATCGAATTTATACCTAAATATAAGATAACGGAATTCATATAAATATACTGCCGTTATGGCTTTATGTAAACTTCAGTAAGGTAAAGAAGGTTAATTAACTTAAATATGTTAAACAAGTTATTTGAAGCATTTCGATATCGATTGCTAAATGTGTAATCACAAGAAAATCTACTTTGTACCTAAATATTAGATTACGGAATTCTTCTAAATGCACTGTCGTTACGCCGCCATGGCTTTATATCAACTTCAATACGTTAAAGAAGTTTAATTAACTTAAATATGTTAAACTAATGATTTGAAGCATTTCGTTATAAATTGCTAACTGTGTATATACAAGAAAATCGACTTTATACCTAAATATAAGATTACGGAATTCTTCTAAATGCACTGCCGTTATGCCGCCATGGCTTTAAGCCAAAATTAGATCGTTAAAGAAGGTTTATTAACTTAAATATGTTAAACTAATGAACCATCTCTATATCGAAAGCTAATGTGTATATACAACAAAATCGACTTTATTCCTAAATATAAGATTACGGAATTCTTCCAAATGCACTGCCGTCATACCGTTATGACTTTACGTAAACTTCAGTAAGAAAAATAAGGTTAATTAACTTAAATATGTTAAACTAATGATTTGAAGCATCTCGATATCGATTGCTAAATGTGTATATACAACAAAATCGACATTATACCTAAATATAAGATTACGGAATTCTTCCAAATGCACTTCCGTTATACCGTTATGGCTTTGTGTAAACTTCAGTAAGATAAAGAAGGTTAATTAACTTAAATATGTTAAACTAATGATTTGAAGCATTTCGTTATCGATTGCTAAATGTGAATATTCAAGAAAATCGACTTTATACATAATTTTACGATAACGGATTTCTTCTAAGTGCACTGCCGTTATGCCGTTATGGCTTTATGTTAACTTCAGTTCGTTAAAGAAGGTTAATTAGCTTAAATATGTTAAACCAATGATTTGAAGCATCTCGATATCGATTGCTAAATGTGTATATACAACAAAATCGACATTATACCTAAATATAAGATTACGGAATTTTTTCAAATGTACTGTCGTTATGCCGCCATGGCTTTATATCAACTTCAGTACGTTAAAGAAGGTTAATTAACTTAAATTTGTTAAACAAATGATTTGAAGCATTTCGATATCGCTTGCTAAATGTGTATGTAAAAGAAAATCGAATTTATACCTAAACATAAGATTACGGAATTCTTCTAAATGCACTGTCGTTATGCCGCCATGGCTTTATATCACCTTCATTACGGTAAAGAAGGTTAGCTAACTTAAATATGTTAAACTAATGATTTGAAGCATTTCGATATCGATTGCTAAATGTGTATGTACAACAAAATCGACTTTATACCTAAATATAAGATAACGGAATTCATATAAATATACTGCCGTTATGCCGTTATTGCTTTATGTAAACTTCAGTAAGATAAAGAAGGTTAATTAACTGAAATATGCTAAACCAGTTATTTGATACATTTCGATATCGATTGCTAAATGTTTAAATACTAGAAAATCGACTTTATACCTTAATAAAAAATTATAACATTACGGAATTCTTCTAAATGCACTGCCGTTATACCGTTAAGGCTTTATGTAGACTTCTGTAAGCTAAAAAGCGTTAATTATCTTTATATGTTAAACTAATGATTTGAAGCATTTCGATATCGATAGCTAAATGTGTATATACAAGAAAAACGACTTTATACCTAAATATAAGATAACGGAATTCTTCTAAATGCACTGCCGTTATGCCGCCATGGCCCTAAGCCACCTTCAGTTCATTAAAGAAGGTTTAATATCCTAAATATGTTAAACCAGTTATTTGAAGCATTTCGACATCGATTGCTTAATGCATATATACCAGAAAATCGACTTTATACCTAAATGTAAGACTGTGGAATTCTTCCAAATGTACTGTCGTTATGCCGCCATGGCTTTATATCAACTTCAATAGGTTAAAGAAGGTTAATTAACTTAAATATGTTAAACTTATGATTTGAAGCATTTCGATATCGATTGCTAAATGCGTATATACAACAAAATCGACTTTATAGCTAAATATAAGATTACGGAACTCTTCTACCTGCACTGTCGTTATGCCGCCATGGCTTTATATCACCTTCATTACGTTAAAGAAGGTTAATTAACTTAAATATGTTAAACTAATGATTTGAAGCATTTCGATATCGATTGCTAAATGCGTATGTACAACAAAATCGACTTTATACCTAAATATAAGATAACGGAATTCATATAAATATACTGCCGTTATGCCGTTATGGCTTTATGTAAACTTCATTAAGATTAAGAAGGTTAATTAACTGAAATATGCTAAACCAGTTATTTGAGGCATTTCGATATATAATGTTAAATGTGTAAATACAAGAAAATCCACTTTATACCTAAATATAAGATTAGGGAGTTCTTCCAAATGCACTGCCGTTATACCGATATGGCTTTATGTACACTTCAGTAAGAAAAATAAGGTAAATTAACTTAAATATGTTAAACTAATGAGTTGAACCATGCCGATATCGATTGCTAATGTGTATAAACAACAAAATCGACTTTATACCTAAATATAAGATTACGGAATTCTTCTACATGCACTGCCGTTATGCCGCCTATGGCTTTATGCCAACTTCAGTTCGTTAAAGAAGTTTTATTAACTTAAATATGTTAAACTAATGAGTTGTAGCATCTCGATATCGATTGCTAAATGTGTATATACAAGAAAATCGACTTTATACCTAAATATAAGATAACGGAATTCTTCTACATGCACTGCCGTTATACCGTTAAGGCTTTATGTAGACTTCAGTGTGCTAAAAAATTTTTATTAACTTAATATGTTAAACTAATAATTTGAAGCATTTCAATATCGAAATATAAATGTGTATATAAAAGAAAATCGACTTTATACCTAAATAAAAGATTACGGAATTCTTCTACATGCACTGCCGTTATGCCGCCATGGCTATATGCCAACTTCAGATCGTTAAAGAAGGTTTATTAACTTAAATATGTTAAACGAATGATTTGAAGCATTTCGATATCGATTGCTAAATGTTTATATACAAGAAAATTGACTTTATACCTAAATATAAGACTGCGGAATTCTTCCAAATGTACTGTCGTTATGCCGCCATGGCTTTATATCAACTTCAATGCGTTAAAGAAGGTTAATTAACTTAAATATGTTAAACATATGATTTGAAGCATTTCGACATCGATTGCTAAATGCGTATATACAACAAAATCGATTTTACATATATATATAAGATTATGGAACTGTTCTACCTGCACTGTCGTTATGCCGCCATGGCTTTATATCGCCTTCATTACGTTAAAGAAGGTTGATTAACTTAAATATGTTAAACTAATGGTTTGAAGTATTTCGATATCGATGGCTAAATGTGTATATACAAGAAAATCGACTTTATACCTAAATATAAGATTACGGAATTCTTCTAAATGCACTGCCGTTATACCGTTACGGCTTTACGTAAACTTCAGTAAGAAAAATAAGGTAAATTAACTTAAATATTTTAAACTAATGATTTGAAACATCTCGATATCGATTGCTAAATGTGAAAATACAACAAAATCGTCATTATACCTAAATATAAGTATACGGAGTTCTTCCAAATGCACTGCCGTTATACCGTTGTGGCTTTATATCAACTTCAGTTCGTTAAAGAAGGTTTATTAACTTAAATATGTTAAACCAGTTATTTGAAGCATTTCGATATCGATTGCTTAATGCATATATAAAAGAAAATCGACTTTATACCTAAATATAAGACTACGGAATTCTTCCAAATGTACTGTCGTTATGCGCCATGGCTTTATATCAACTTCAATACGTTAAAGAAGATTAATTAACTTAAATTTGTTAAACTAATGATTTAAAGCATTTCGATATCGATTGCTAAATGTGTATGTAAAACAAAATCGAATTTATACCTAAATATAAGATAACGGAATTCATACAAATATACTGCCGTTATGGCTTTATGTAAACTTCAGTAAGATAAAGAAGGTTAATTAACTTAAATATGTTAAACTTATGATTTGAAGCATTTCGATATCGATTGCAAAATGCGTATATACAAGAAAATCGATTTTATACCTAAATATTAGATTACGGAATTCTTCTAAATGCACTGTCGTTATGCTGTCATGGCTTTATATCAACTTCAATACTTTAAAGATGTTTAATTAACTTAAATATGTTAAACTAATGGTTTGAAGCATTTCGTTATAGATTGCTTAATGTGTATATACAAGAAAATCGACTTTATACCTAAATATAAGATTACGAAATTCTTCTAAATGCACTGCCGTTATGCCGCCATGGCTTTAAGCCAAATTCAGATCGTTAAAGAAGGTTTATTAACTTAAATATGTTAAACTAATGAGTTGAACCATCTCTATATCGATTGCTAATGTGTATATACAACAAAATCGACTTTATACCTAAATATAAGATTACGAAATTCTTCCAAATGCACTGCCGTCATACCGTTATGACTTTACGTAAACTTCAGTAAGAAAAATAAGTTTAATTAACTTAAATATATTAAACTAATGATTTGAAGCATCTCGATATCGATTGCTAAATGTCAATATACAAGAAAATCGACTTTATACATAAATATACGATAACGGAATTCTTCTAAATGCACTGCCGTTATGCCGTTATGGCTTTATGTTAACTTCAGTTCGTTAAAGAAGGTTTATCAACTTAAATATGTTAAACCAGTTATTTGAAGCATTTCGATATCGATTGCTTAATGCATGTATAAAAGAAAATCGACTTTATACCTAAATATAAGACTACGGAATTCTTCCAAATGTACTGTCGTTATGCCGCCATGGCTTTATATCAACTTCAGTACGTTAAAGAAGGTTAATTAACTTAAATTTGTTAAACTAATGATTTGAAGCATTTCGATATCGCTTGCTAAATGTGTATGTAAAAGAAAATCGAATTTATACCTAAACATAAGATTACGGAATTCTTCTAAATGCACTGTCGTTACACCGCCATGGCTTTATATCACCTTCATTACGGTAAAGAAGATTAACTAACTTAAAAATGTTAAACTAATGATTTGAAGCATTTCGATATCGATTGCTAAATGTGTATGTACAACAAAATCGACGTTATACCTAAATATAAGACTGCGGAATTCTTCCAAATGTGCTGTCGTTATGCCGCCATGGCTTTATATCAACTTCAATACGTTAAAGAAGGTTAATTAACTTAAATATGTTAAACTTATGATTTGAAGCATTTCGATATCGATTGCTAAATGCGTATATACAACAAAATCGACTTTATACCTAAATATAAGATTACGGAACTCTTCTACCTGCACTGTCGTTATGCCGCCATGGCTTTATATCACCTTCATTACGTGAAAGAAGGTTAATTAACTTAAATATGTTAAACTAATGATTTGAAGCATTTCGATATCGATTGCTAAATGCGTATGTACAACAAAATCGACTTTATACCTTAATATAACATAACGGAATTCATATAAATATACTGCCGTTATGCCGTTATGGCTTTATGTACACTTCAGTAAGAAAAATAAGGTTAATTAACTTAAATATGTTAAACTAATGAGTTGAAGCATCCCGATATCGATTGCTAATGTGTATATACAACAAAATCGACTTTATACATAAATATAAGATTACGGAGTTCTTCTAAATGCAATGCCGTTATGCCGCTATGACTTTATATCAACTTCAATACGTTAAAGAAGGTTAATTAACTTAAATATGTTAAACTAATGATTTGAAGCATTTTGTTATCGATTGCTTAATGTGTATATACAAGAAAATCGACTTTATACCTAAATAAAAGATTACGGAATTCTTTTAAATGCACTGCCGTTATGTCGCCATGGCTTTAAGCCAACTTCAGATCGTTAAAGAAGGTTTATTAACTTAAATATGTTAAACTAATGAGTTGAACCATCTCGATATCGATTGCTAATGTGTTTATACAACAAAATCGACTTTATACCTAAATATAAGATTACGGAATTCTTCCAAATGCACTGCCGTTATACCGTTATGGCTTCATGTAAACTTCAGTAAGATAAAGAAGGTTAATTAACTTAAATATGTTTAACCAGTTATTTGCGGCATTTCGATATCGATTGCTTAATGCATATATAAAAGAAAATCGACTTTATTCCTAAATATAAGACTACGGAATTCTCCCAAATGTATTGTCGTTATGCCGTCATGGTTTTGTATCAACTTCAATACGTTAAAGAAGGTTAATTAACTTAAATATGTTAAACTTATGATTTGAAGCATTTCGATATCGATTGCTAAATGCGTATATACAACAAAGTCGACTTTATACCTAAACATAAGATTACGGAACTCTTCTACCTGCACTGTCGTTATGCCGCCATGGCTTTATATCACCTTCATTAACTTAAATATGTTAAACTAATGATTTGAAGCATTTCGATATCGCCTGCTAAATGTGCATATACAAGAAAATCGACTTTATACCTAAATATAAGATAACGGAATTCATATAAATATACTGCCGTTATGCCGTTATGGCTTTATGTAAACTTCATTAAGTTAATTAACTTAAATATGCTAAACCAGTTATTTTAAGCATTTCGATATATATTGTTAAATGTGTAAATACAAGAAAATCGACTTTATACTTAAATATAAGATTACGGAGTTCTTCCAAATGCACTGCCGTTATACCGGTATGGCTTTATGTACACTTCAGTAAAAAAATAAGGTTAATTAAATTAAATATGTTAAACTAATGAGTTGAACCATCTCGATATCGATTGCTAATGTGTATATACAACAAAATCGACTTTATACCTAAATATAAGATTACGGAATTCTTCTAAATGCACTGCCGCTATGCAGCCATGACTTTATATCAACTTCAATACATTAAAGAAGGTTAATTAACTTAGATATGTTAAACTTATGATTTGAAGCATTTCGTTATCGATTGCTAAATGTGTATATACAAGAAAATCGACTTTATACCTAAATATAAGATAACGGAATTCTTCTAAATGCACTGCCGTTATGCCGCCATGGCTTTAAGCCAACTTCAGATCGTTAAAGAAGGTTTATTAACTTAAATATGTTAAACTAATGAGTTGAACCATCTCGATATCGATTGCTAATGTGTATATACAACAAAATCGACTTTATACCTAAATATAAGATTACGGAATTCTTCAAAATGCACTGCCGTTTTACCGTTATGGCTTTACGTAAACTTCAGTAAGAAAAATAAGGTTAATTAAATTAAATATTTTAAACTAATGATTTGAAGCATCTCGATATCGATTGCTAAATGTGCAAATACAACAAAATCGACATTATACCTAAATATAAGTATAAGGAATTCTTCCAAATGCACTGCCGTTATACCGTTATGGCTTTATGTTAACTTCAGTTCGTTAAAGAAGGTTTATTAACTTAAATATGTTAAACCAGTTATTTGAAGCATTTCGATATCGATTACGAAATGTATATATACAAGAAAATCGACTTTATATATAAAATTATAACATTACGGAATTCTTCTAAATGCACTGTCGTTATACCGTTAAGGCTTTATGTAGACTTCAGTAAGCTAAAAAATGTTTATTAACTTAATATGGTAACCTAATGAGTTGAACCACCTCCATATCGATTGCTAATGTGTATATACAACAAAATCGACTTTATACCTAAATATAAGATTACGGAATTC